>JAVTVJ010003228.1:0-166111 GCA_034509425.1 Eopsaltria australis
CTCCCGGCCCCCAGCCCAGCCACCCTGTAAGCAGGGCTTGGCTTTGCCCCAGCCCCAGTCCCGGCAGCTTTCTGCCTGCTGCCGGCCCCTGGCCAGCGTGACCCCCTGTAGTCGGGGCGCGTCACAGCCTTTGTCCCTGTGGCGGGCCTGAAGGGCCTCAGCCTCAGTGTCCGGGCCCCTGTGGCCTCCCTCCGCACAGTGCAGGGGCGGGTCTGATGCTTTCCTCTCCCACTCTACCCCATCCCAGCGGTAGGGATGGCTCCCCAGCAGGTTGGCTGCACAGAGCTTGCTCCCTCTTCTGGGACCGTCTTCCCGTCCCCTGCCTTCACCTTAGTTGGTGTGAGTGAGCGAGTGTGTTTGTGCTTTAGACCCCTTTAGAAATAGAGCAGTGTAGCTTAGACCTCCCAGGAGGGAAAGAGGAGCTCTGTGCAGCCACAGGGAGGTCTCCAAAAATGCACGGGCGGAGGAAGTGTCCGGCTTTGCCCCTGCTTTCTGAGGACGGAGCCAAGCCGCTTAGCGGTAGCGTGGGCACCGTGACCCGCCTGTAGCCAGGGCCTGGGTCTGTGCCTCTGCTGTGTGGCTGCCAGTCGTGCTGGTGAGCTGCTGCCGTGCCGGCCCTGTACTCGGGGGGGCACGTGTCCCGACCTTGTGGAGCCCTTTGTCCCCAGGAGCAGCCCCAGGTCCCTGTAAGCAGGGCTAGGGAGGCTGCTTTCGCCAGGTGACAGGAACGAGCGCTCCCGGGCCCTTGCCAGGGTGCGGCTTGAAGGAGGGCTGTGCGGCACAGGGCGCAGTCCGGCCTTTCGGGCTGCTTCTTTTGGGCTGCTGCCGCCTCCCTGCCGGCCTTGCTGAGGAGACTCCCAGGGCTCCTGCAGACGGCTGTGTTGCCGTGCTGCGCCGCGGCCAGGCTCTGGCCGGCTCCTAAGTGGGGCGCGGGCCAGAGCCTGTGCTCCGGGGTGCTTGTTGGGGGTGCCGGGCTGCGGGGGACGGCCCTGTAAGTGGGGTTGTGTGCGTCCCCTGAGCTTGGCGGGCGGTTGGAGGGACCCCCCTGGAATCAGCAGGCGGGTATCCCTGGCCCCGGCCTTTCGGAGGCGTGGGGCCGGGAGTCCTAGGGCCGGGCGTGTGCCCTCCCTGTCCTCAGGGCTGGGCTCCCGGTCCCTGAGCTGTAGTGCTTTAGGGCACGAGCTGGACGGCCTGACTCGAGTCTCGTTCCTGTTGCCCTGGGGGAAGGCCGAGCTCTGTAGCTCCCCGGGTGTGCACCGGCCTGTAAGCAGGCTGCGGGTCTGGGAAGCCTTTGTGCTCCCTTCAGCTGGCAGCCTGCGTGGGTCGCCCCGTTAGTGGGCAGTGCCCCGGACCAGGAGAGAAGGAGCCTCCTTAAGGCCTTGGGGGCCAGGGCCGCCCTGTAAGTCAGGGCCAGTGCTCTGGAGTCCCGGGCACTTTGCAATGCAGGTAGCGGCTTGAGGCCCCTGTAAGCAGGGCGGTGCAGCCTCTTGGCCGCTGTTTTGCGTGCCCAGCTTCATTTGCCCAGAGGGCCTGGCTCCCAGCACTGCGTGGGACTGCGCCGGACGTCGCGATGGTGAGTCAAGCTGAAGTTGTAGGCTTTTGGGCAGCTGGAGAGGGGTCTGTGGCTGGGTGCCTTGAGGGTCTCGCTGTGGGTGGGGCTGTTGGGGCGCGGTTCCCTTTGCGAGCTGGAGCTTCTGAGGCCTGATGGTGTCGCAGTCCATGGGCAGGAGCGGCGGGACGACGAGGCAAGAGCGAGCAAGAGGAGCAGCAGCTTCGAGAGTGGAACGGCGAGGCAAGAGCGAGCTTGGAGCCGAAGAGGGGGCGCGAGAGGCCCTCTGGGCAAAGGGCCTTCCTGGCACGGCCAGGGCCCCTTCAGGGTGCCGCGGCTGGCTCTGCTGTGCTGGGCGACCTCCCTGTTGTGCAGGGCTGGGTCTTTGCTGTCGTCGGCCTTTTGCCGTTGTGCTCCTTTGGCTGCCCGGAGACCGGGGCAAGCCTGTAAGGCGGGCGAGAGCCCCTGTCTCCGCACCTGAGGGGGAGAAACAGAGCTCTCCCGGCCCCCAGCCCAGCCACCCTGTAAGCAGGGCTCGGCTTTGCCCCAGCCCCAGTCCCGGCAGCTTTCTGCCTGCTGCCGGCCCCTGGCCAGCGTGACCCCCTGTAGTCGGGGCGCATCACAGCCTTTGTCCCTATGGCGGGCCTGAAGGGCCTCAGCCTCAGTTTCTGGGCCCCTGTGGCCTCCCTCCGCACAGTGCAGGGGCGGGTCTGATGCTTTCCTCTCCCACTCTACCCCATCCCAGCGGTAGGGATGGCTCCCCAGCAGGTTGGCTGCACAGAGCCCTGTGGCCTCCCTCCGCACAGTGCAGGGGCGGTCTGATGCTTTCCTCTCCCACTCTACCCCATCCCGCGGTAGGGATGGCTCCCCAGCAGGTTGGCTGCACAGAGCTTGCTCCCTCTTCTGGGACTGTCTTCCCGTCCCCTGCCTTCACCTTAGTTGGTGTGAGTGAGCGAGTGTGCTTGTGCTTTAGACCCCTTTAGAAATAGAGCAGTGTAGCTTAGACCTCCCAGGAGGGAAAGAGGAGCTCTGTGCAGCCACAGGGAGGTCTCCAAAAATGCACGGGCGGAGGAAGTGTCCGGCTTTGCCCCTGCTTTCTGAGGACGGAGCCAAGCCGCTTAGCGGTAGCGTGGGCACCGTGACCCGCCTGTAGCCAGGGCCTGGGTCTGTGCCTCTGCTGTGTGGCTGCCAGTCGTGCTGGTGAGCTGCCGGCGTGCCGGCCCTGTACTCGGGGGGGCACGTGTCCCGACCTTGTGGAGCCCTTTGTCCCCGGGAGCAGCCCCAGGTCCCTGTAAGCAGGGCTAGGGAGGCTGCTTTAGCCAGGTGACAGGAACGAGCGCTCCCGGGCCCTTGCCAGGGTGCGGCTTGAAGGAGGGCTGTGCGGCACAGGGCGCAGTCCGGCCTTTCGGGCTGCTTCTTTTGGGCTGCTGCCGCCTCCCTGCCGGCCTTGCTGAGGAGACTCCCGGGGCTCCTGCAGACGGCTGTGTTGCCGTGCTGCGCCGCGGCCAGGCTCTGGCCGGCTCCTAAGTGGGGCGCGGGCCAGAGCCTGTGCTCCGTGGTGCTTGTTGGGGGTGCCGGGCTACGGGGGACGGCCCTGTAAGTGGGGTTGTGTGCGTCCCCTGAGCTTGGCGGGCGGTTGGAGGGACCCCCTGGAATCAGCAGGCGGGTATCCCTGGCCCCGGCCTTTCGGAGGCGTGGGGCCGGGAGTCCTAGGGCCGGGCGTGTGCCCTCCCTGTCCTCAGGGCTGGGCTCCCGGTCCCTGAGCTGTAGTGCTTTAGGGCACGAGCTGGACGGCCTGACTGTAGAATCTCGTTCCTGTTGCCCTGGGGGAAGGCCGAGCTCTGTAGCTCCCCGGGTGTGCACCGGCCGGTAAGCAGGCTGCGGGTCTGGGAAGCCTTTGTGCTCCCTTCAGCAGGCAGCCTGCGTGGGTCGCCCCGTTAGTGGGCAGTGGCCCGGAAGAGGAGAGAAGGAGCCTCCGTAGGCCTTGGGGGCCAGGGCCGCCCTGTAAGTCAGGGCCAGTGCTCTGGAGTCCCGGGCACTTTGCAGTGCAGGTAGCGGCTTGAGGCCCCTGTAAGCAGGGCGGTGCAGCCTCTTGGCCGCTGCTTTGCGTGCCCAGCCTCATTTGCCCAGAGGGCCTGGCTCCCAGCACCGCGTGGGACCGCGCCGGACGTTGTGATGGTGAGTCAAGCTGAAGTGGTAGGCCTTTGGGCAGCTGGGCGGGGGTCTGTGGCCGGGTGCCTTGAGGGTCTCGCTGTGGGTGGGGCTGTTGGGGCGCGGTTCCCTTTGCGAGCTGGAGCTTCTGAGGCCTGATGGTGTCGCAGTCCATTGGCAGGAGCGGCGGGACGACGAGGCAAGAGCGAGCAAGAGGAGCAGCAGCTTCGAGAGTGGAACGGCGAGGCAAGAGCGAGCTTGGAGCCGAAGAGGGGGCGCGAGAGGCCCTCTGGGCAAAGGGCCTTCCTGGCACGGCCAGGGCACCTTCAGGGTGCCGCGGCTGGCTCTGCTGTGCTGGGCGACCTCCCTGTTGTGCAGGGCTGGGTCTTTGCTGTCGTCGGCCTTTTGCCGTTGTGCTCCTTTGGCTGCCCGGAGACAGGGGCAAGCCTGTAAGGCGGGCGAGAGCCCCTGTCTCCGCACCTGAGGGGGAGAAACAGAGCTCTCCCGGCCCCCAGCCCAGCCACCCTGTAAGCAGGGCTCGGCTTTGCCCCAGCCCCAGTCCCGGCAGCTTTCTGCCTGCTGCCGGCCCCTGGCCAGCGTGACCCCCTGTAGTCGGGGCGCGTCACAGCCTTTGTCCCTGTGGCGGGCCTGAAGGGCCTCAGCCTCAGTTTCTGGGCCCCTGTGGCCTCCCTCCCCACAGTGCAGGGGCGGGTCTGATGCTTTCCTCTCCCACTCTACCCCATCCCAGCGGTAGGGATGGCTCCCCAGCAGGTTGGCTGCACAGAGCTTGCTCCCTCTTCTGGGACCGTCTTCCCGTCCCCTGCCTTCACCTTAGTTGGTGTGAGTGAGCGAGTGTGCTTGTGCTTTAGTCCCTCTTTTGATATGCCTGCACAGTGCCCAGCACCCTCTGGGGAAAGAACCTTTCCCTGATATTCATTGTGAGCCTGCCCTGGCCGAGCTCCACCCCTTTCCTGGTCCTGTCCCTTTGCCAGAGCAGAGATGGGAGCTGCCCTCGGGGAGGAGCTGGAGCCCCTTAGCCCTCAGTCTTGTCGCTGTTGTCAATCCCAGTGCCCTCAACTGCTCCTAGTGTGGTCCTTTCAGACCCTTCATCACCTGTGTTCCCCTTGGGACACTCTCTAGCAGCTTCAGGTATTCCTGATGTCCCCAGTTTCCAGGTGAGTCTGCCCCACCTGCCCATCAGTGCTGGCCCATCTGGGGGTGCCAGAGGGGAGAGCCCAGCACGGGGCTGGGGGTGCAGTGGGAGCTGTGGGTGAGGAGCAGCAGCCAGTTGATTGCTGATCCTGGAACTCTCCTGTTCCCTCCAGGCCCTGCTGGTTCCTGATGCAGCCCCACACTTGGGCTTTAATGACCCCAGCTGCTCTGCGACTGCCAGGCTGGAAATTTTAATAAAAACTTGCCTTTCTGTTGTTCCTCCACCAGCTCTGCCCTGAATGAAACATCAGGCAGAGACGTTCTGTTCACAGCACATCCCGTGGAGCCCCCTCAGCATGGGGAAGAGTTTGGTGTTTTTGTTCTGGGCTCATTTGCAGCTTTCAGTCAGCCCCACACAGGACAGGCTGAGGGTCTGGGAGAGGCCTCCCCCCATGGCCACTGCCCTAAAAAGGGGGGACAGGGCTGGTTCTGAGCGCTGCCACTCGAGTGTCCCATTGCCACCCATCAGTGTCACCTGAGCACAGGCACAGCCAGCCCAGCTGTGCTCATACCAACAGGAAACATCTGCAGAAGGGAATTTCTGAGAGAGCTATGCCCTCTGTTCCTGAGCTGCAGCTCCACCATGTTCAACTCCAGCAGCACAACTGCATTCCAGACCAAACTGCATCTTCCAGGCAAAGGAAATGCCGTGGGTTGGGTGTTCCTAGGAGAAAGTGTCACACAGAGATCTGGCATGGAAACACTGTGGCTGGGCTGAGAAGGGACCTCAAATCCAATCCCGTGCCACCCCTGCCATGGCAGGGACACCTCCCACTGTCCCAGACTGCTCCAATGCAGGAATTAGGCAGACACTCCGGCTTCACACAAGATGACAGTAGGCAAAGATTTTGTGCAGAGATCTTTACCGTGACCTTGACCACGCAGTGGTTCTCGTGTAAAGACAACTCTCACACAGTGAAAATTCCTGAAATACCATCCCGCAGCCAGGATGTGTCATCATATAAACAGGAAAAGGTTCACCCCAGTGTTCCCCAATCACCTGGGCTTTTGCACAGCTGTTACCTATTATAGGAACAGGTAAACAATGCCCTAGAAGGTCACAAACTATAATTCTCAATTCCAATAGGTCCAGAAGGCCACAAACTCACAATTCTCTCTCTCCCAGCCCATTCCTGGTGACCTGGATGTGCTTCCATGGTCCCCTCTGGGCCCAGGACAGAGACTCACTCTGCCTTCAAGGCCTGGGTTACAGAGTGTAACCCAACAATGGGCTGGGTGTGCTTGTGAGAAAGGGTGACACAGAGATCCACCATGGAAACACCGTGGTTGGCCTGGGAAGGGACCTCAAATCCCCTCCAGAGCCACCCCTGCCATGGCAGGAACACCTTCCACCATCCCAGGGTGCTCCAAGCCCTGTCCAGCCTGGCCTTGGCCCTTCCAGGGCTGGGGAGGTTCATCTGGACGCTGTGGTAATTAGTAAGCAGAGCAGAGGCTGCAGGCAGCACAGCACATTAACATGTTAAGGTGAGAGTGGGGAAAGGTGCTGACAGCTATTACTGAATTAGAGGGGGAAAAAAATCCTCTCCACAACGTGAAGGTTTATTAACATTTTTCATTAGACTTAAAAGGTTCTCTGCTCTCAAGGATTGGAATGGAATTGATGAGAGGGGACAGCTTCATTAAATTAAAAGTTGGCTTTTGAAAAGTTCATGCAGTGGTGGTTGCTGGAGAGAGTCATCAGCCTGAAACCAGCCTTGCACCTGCAATTCCCTCAGCATGGCCTGTCCTGGCAAGGGCTGGTCTCCCTGGGCAGCATTCCCACTAGGGTTTGCATCAGCCAGTGGGATGGCCCTGGCAGGGTCCTTCCTGTGGGGTGATGCTAAAGAGATCTCGCATTTCCCAATCCTGGAGGATTCCAGGGGATCCCTGCAGCCAGAGCCTTCTGATGGGATCCTTCGTGTGGGGTGATGCTGAGCGGCATCCTCCATTCCCCAATCCAGAGGATCCCTTGGGATCCCGCCATACAGAAGCTGCTCCTGCCAGCCCCACAGGGACACCCCGAGCCTCTCCACCCTCCTGGCTCCAGGATTTCCCCCGTGCAGCCCCACATCTCGGGAAGTTGGCAGTGCAGGACAGAGCCCCTGGGAGTCCTTGGTGCTGCCACCCCCCAGGGCAGCCCTGGCAGTGCAGGACCCCAAATCCTCATCCTGCCTCATCCCAGGGGGCCGCACCAGCCCTGGCTCTGTGGTACACAGGAGCCCAGAGCATCCCCATGAGCCCTCAGCATCCCCAGGAACCTCCTCATCTCCACAGCTGCCCCTTCTCGGGACACAGGGAAATTTGGGAGGAATAAATCCTGGGAAATGATGGGGGGAGAGGGGTCTGCTCCTGGACAGTGAGGGAACAGCTGTCATGGAATGGTGGCTGCAACTCTGAGCTTGTTCACACTCCAGGGTTCATTTTAAGTAGCACAGAAGTTCTCATCAAAATCATCCGAATTTCAGGTTTCTCAGAAATTGGGAGGGTTTTTTTACCTCTAAAGGCAGTGACAGATGTGTGACACCTCAGCACAGTTAATGCCACACAAATCAGTGTTCGTGGTTAGTCTGTGACCTGGTATTTCACTGCTGTCCTTAGCAGACTGATTTATCTGTTTTCAGAGGTGATAAATTGCAGAATATTAAGATAATGATGTAGCATTCATTACTACTCAGCTGTTTATTACCAAAATTTAAATGTAATTTAATTTCAAGTGGAAAATAATGATCATTACTGGGACAGGCAAAGACAACTCATTACTCACCTCCATCAGCATTTTATTTAACAGAACTGAGACAACAAAAAAGAAAGATTTGGTAAATACATTTTGAATAAATGTAATGTTAAAGATTGATCATAAAATAAAATACAGTGAGGCCCTGGCACCGTTGCCCAGATTTGCTGTGGCTGCCCCTGGATCCCTGGCAGTGCCCAAGGCCAGGTTGGACATTGGGGCTTGGAGCAGTCTGGGACAGTGGGAGGTGTCCCTGCCATGGCAGGGGTGGCACTGGGCTACTGGGATGGATTTAAGGTCCCTTCCAAGCCAAACCAGTCTGGGATTCTATAATATATTGAAGCTTTTAGAAAAAAAAAATTGCCTGAGTTTATCTTCACTGCTCAGGGTTTCTCTTAAAGTGATTTTTTCATTTTAAAGCACATTTCCCATAAAAAGAATTATTTAAATACATCACAACTTTTTGAATCAATTTTGCCAATCCGGAAATTCTCTGCTTGAATTATTGCCAGAGAGAAGCTTCAGCTGCTGTCCCCAGAGCCTCCCTTGCTGCCCCTGCCCTGGGGAACTGTCCCAGGCTGTGTCCTGAGAATCCCAGACTGATTTGGTTTGGAAGGGACCTCAAATCCCAGCCAGTGCCACCCCTGCCATGGCAGGGGCACCTCCCACTGTCCCAGGCTGCTCCAGGCCCCAATGTCCAACCTGGCCTTGGGCACTGCCAGGGATCCAGGGGCAGCCACAGCAAATCTGGGAATTCCAGCCCAGCCCCTCCCCACCCTCCCACACAGGAATTCCTAATTCCCAATATCCCACAGAAATCTCCCCTTTTCCAGTTGGAAGCCATTCCCTGTGTCCTGTCCCTCCATGCCTTGTCCCCAGTCCCTCAGCAGAGCTCTGTCCCACCAGGGCAGGAGCTGGGGGAGCACAGAGAGAGTTTGATCTCCTCGTTATCACTCCAGAAGTCTCAGGGCTGTGACTCCACAGCCACGAGTTCATTTTTCTTCATTAGTTTGTCCTTGCAGAGTCCCCCAGGAGCCCTGGGGCACTCCCAGCCCTTGGTGCCCTGAGGCAGAGCCATTCCAGCTCTGAGGAAGATGAAGGTGAAGATGAAAATGAAGAGCTGCTCCTCCTTAACCTTGGCAGCCCTTCCTTGCTGTCCTGACCTACATTCCAGCCCCCCTCACTCTCCCCTCCCTGCTGCAGAGCCCGTTTATTTGGGGAATGTATAAAAAGCCCTGAAAATACAGTCCATGACCATATTTCAAGCTGATGGTTTGCACTTTACAGGGGCCTTTAATCTTCCCTGGGATAAGCAAAACCTAAATTACCAGCTAGGAAGTGCTGGGCTCAGTGTGGGCCAGCTCTGGGCACACAGCCAGGCCTTTATTTGCAGGACAAAATAAAGTCCCCTAGAAAATTCAGCCTTTATTTTCCCTCCCAAATCTCCCTGTCCATTGTCTTACAGGCTGAACTTGCAAACATTTAAAATTCGGATTAATATTGGCAAGAAAGAACTTTGTGATTTCTTACTGTTGGTACAAGTGAAGAATATTTCTTAAAATCCCACTGTTATAAATGATCCTATTATTGCTCCAACCCTGGAGAACATGCCCAGGATACAACTCATTTCAGAGCAGAGGCTCCCAATTTTCGGATGGTAAATATTGAACAGCAGAGTTTGCACTGTGCCTCTTCAGGTTCTGTGTGCAGCCGCAGCTTGTGATGCCCCATTCCCAGCCCCACTTGCATTGTTATAATGAAATTTTATAGAAACGGCACTTTGAACTGGCCAAGATTTCCTCTAAAGGCTTGGGGGTGTCTCTATCAGAATTTCAGTCACATTTATCCTTTGAGTTTATAATACACCTGTGTTCTTCCTGGGAAATCCACAGAACTTCCTATTCTAAGCTGAAGGAGGGGAGATTTTATGGGATGTTGGGAATTAGGAATTCCCTGTCTGGGAGAGTGGGGAGGGGCTGGGATGGAATTCCCAGATTTGCTGTGGCTGCCCCTGGATCCCTGGTAGTGCCCAAGGCCAGGTTGGACATTGGGGCTTGGAGCAGCCTGGGACAGTGGGAGGTGTCCCTGCCCATGGGCTTTACAAATTAGTCTGACAATCAGTAAAATCAGTAATTCCTAAAAAAAATTGCTTTGTCACTGTGTGCACAGCCCGCACAGCAAACTCCAGCTCTGCAGAGGTTTTGGGGAGCATTCGCCTGGATTTTAAGGCTCTGAGATGGCAAAGGTGAAGCCACAGTGTCTGTGTGCTGTTATCCTGCTCCATCTCCCTGCTCTGCTCTGAATTCCAGCCCTGGCGGTGGCAGGAGGGGTCCCCTGGCTCTCCCAGGGTTTGATGTATGCTGACAGCTCTCTCTGTGTGCCCTGTCCAGGGACCAGCCCTGAAAACCTCCCGTGGCTCAGCTCTGATGGATGGAGCTGCTCTCTGCTCAGAAACTTAGCAGAGATTACTCAGGAGAAAGTGAGAGAACGCCGGGAGCTGGGAGAGGTTTGACAGAGTGATGGCTCCAGCTCAGCATTTCCCTGGGGCAGGGGGGAGCAGCTCATCCATATCTGAGCAGCTGATCAGGACCCAGCCTGGCAGGGCATTCCATGGAGACTGGAGCTCTGAACCATCAGCCGTGGGCCCCAGGAAACAGAGAAATGGGATGAAGTGTCCCTTACCTGTGCCCCCCTACAATCCTGCTCCCCACTGCTGCTGGAGAAGGGAATAGTCACATTTAGCTTGAAAAAGACTCCGAAGATCATCGAGCCCAGTGTTTAATAGGTACTTCATTGATTTTTTTTTAATGGGTAATTGATCAATTTGGGTACCCAGGTCTGGGGTTCTCAGCGCAGGGAGGGACCTGGAGCTGCTGGAAAGAGTCGAGGGAGGCCCTGGAGATGCTCCAAGGGCTGGAGCCCCTCTGGAGCCAGGCTGGGAGAGCTGGGGGTACTCATCTGGAGACGAGAAGCTCCAGGGAGAGCTCAGAGCCCCTTGTTGAGCCTAAAGGGGCTCCAGGAGAGCTGGAGAGTGGACAAGGACATGTTCCATAACAAGCCAGCGAAGTGCTGTGACGGGCAGAGAACATCCCAAAGCTGAATTTTAGCAGGAATTGTGACCAAACTTTGGGAATTCCTCCCTGTAACCCTGGACACAGGCTGGGTAGAGCCTGGCAAGGTCCTTGCAGTGGTGCCAGGGTTTGGATCTGCTCTGTCCATCCCAGGAGCAGAGGATAGAGAGGGCAGGACTGTCCTGAGCTGCTGCCATCGAGTCACTGCTGGAGCAGGAGGGATGACAGAGGGCAGAAATACCTGGAGAAACCAGACAAATAAAGTGGGATAAAATCTAATTGAACTGAAGGAGGGGAAGAAAGGAAAAGGGGAAGGCAGCTCTTGGAGCAGAATGAATCCAGGAGGCAGAAGGTATCCAGGAGGCAGAAGGGATCCGAGCAGAGCCTGTGCCAGCAGTAGAACATTGCTGGGGCACAGCAATGACCCTGGGGGACAGCTGGGATCTGCTCAGCACAAGCAGGGCGTGGATGGAGGGAGGGCAGCAGGGAGGCCTCAGCATAGCCTGAGCTCACCCTGCAGAGGGGAGAACCAACAGAAAGGGGCAGCAGGAGGAAAATACACATTTTAAAAAACCAACAAGGACCAGAAAATATCTGGGCACCATGACCCCATTGTTAGACTGAAAACTCTGACATTTCTGCTGATCCCAAGAGGAGGGAGCAGCTCTGGTCACAATTCAGGGATGAGATTCGTGTTTACTGAGAAAGGGAATGAGCATGGGGGATATCCAGAAGGATAAGCACAGAAATTAGTTAAAAATCACACGAGAGAGGTTTCCCAGGCTGGGAAGTCTAGCAGCAGCAGCAGCTGCAGGGAATGCAGGGAGGGAATGCTGGAAGGGGTAGAGGCTGCAGGGTGGGACTGGCCACACACCTGGCCTTGGGGTGCTGGGGAGGTACCTCCAGAGGGAGGGGAAGAGGGGACAAAAGGGCTGAACTCCCCAAAGCCTGGCCTGAATCCCCTTGTCCCAGAGTCCCTGGGGGCTGCAGGGACTCTGCTCCTCCCTGGGACAGCCCCAGGGCACATCCCAAAACCAGTCCTGGTGCAGGGGTAGTAACAGGGGACAGACCCAGGGCAGGAACCTTTCCTTTGGGGCCACAGAGCCACATTTGGGGCACAATCAGGACCAGGTCCCAGCAGGGATGAGGGAGTGCCTCGTTTTGCAGGTGCTGCATCACCTTTGCTGCTGCTGCTGCTGCTGCTGGTGGCTCTCCAGGGGATTGTATTGAAATCATTTCCGAGGTGATTTTGCACAGTTCTGGGCACTTGCAACCACGTGGCTGGGGCCCATTTCCAGGGGGCTGAAGAAGCACCTGGAGCTCCTTAGCAACCCCTGCCTTTCCCCAGATCAACCCTAGTGAGGAGAGGTCTGTGTGAGTTTAAGGCTTCTTGAGTTGTCTGATCTTGGGAACCAAAGTTCCAAGCTGGAGAACTAAAAACACTTTCATCCACGTGCTGAGGGGACTCAGACTGTGCTGTGAGTTCTGATTAATCCTTGATTTTATTATTTTATCATTAGCAACCTTGATAGCTTCACTGAACAGCCCCTCAGATGTTCTCTTAAGGCATTTCCTGTTCTACCTCCTGTGCACGAGTGGAAACCTCACCCAGGCAACCAACACACTTGGTGGGCTCCAGTTCCAGTGCTCCCAGCCTGAGAGAGCAGCACAGACACCAAACCTCCTCTCCTCTCCTCTCCTCTCCTCTCCTCTCCTCTCCTCTCCTCTCCTCTCCTCTCCTCTCCTCTCCTCTCTCTCTCCTCCTCTCCTCTCCTCTCCTCTCCTCTCCTCTCCTCTCCTCTCCTCTCCTCTCCTCTCCTCTCCTCTCCTCTCCTCTCCTCTCCTCTCTCCCCAAAGCAGCTCCAGAGCCTTGTTTAAGAATTGCCATTTAGAATTTACTAAAAAGCACCAACAGTGCTGAGGCTGCAAGCCCTACCATGTAATTAGGAGTGAAACTCAACTCCCCACAGCAGCCAAGCAGTGAGAAAACCCAGCCCTGTGGATATGTGAGGTATTTTAATTCCCTTTTTTATTCCAGCCTAAATGACTGTGTTCTATTACCAAAGGAATATTGAGACAGAAAGTAAATGCAGAGGGACACTCCTGAGTAGGCAGCTGTTCAGGAAAACAGTTTAATAAAAATAGCTCCAGTGCTGCCTGGAAATCCTCCAGAGTCGGGCTGGAAAGCTTCTCCTGTGCTTGATTTAAGGAAAAAGGCACAGCTCCCACCCACCTGCTCTTCCAGGACCACATTTCTCTTTGCTCTCCCACTCTTCCATGACCTCAATATTCCGCTTGTCTTCCACGTTCAATGAGATTAAACAGCAGAAAGATCTTCAAAGAAGTTTAATACAAATCAAATGCATTTTCAGCTGATGCATAATAAAATCGCTGCTGTCAGATGGGAAAGATAGGGGGATTCAGAAGTAATTTGGGGATATTTGTGCAAGACCACCACCATTAAAATCCAACAACAGAGAAATCCCCGAGCAGGCACCACCCTGTTCAAACAGCATTTCTCATGTTTTACTCACCTGCCCTCAACCAGCCACTGGCCTCGTGAAATCTTTGAGAGGAAATAATGGAGTATTAATTCTATTTCAATACTAAAGAGTGGTTTTAATTGAGAAAACCCCCAGACTGCCCTGAAGTGTCCAGGTCAGCAAGAGAATCCATGAGCTGAAGGCTTGGGACAAAGATTTGGTGGTGTTTGGGAGCAGTTGATGAGGGGAAGGGAAAGGGAAAGGGAAAAGGAAAAGGAAAAGGAAAAGGAAAAGGAAAAGGAAAAGGAAAAGGAAAAGGAAAAGGAAAAGGAAAAGGAAAGAGGAGGCTCTGCCCATGGTGGCAGCCAGCCCTGACTGCTCCTTCTCCAGTGAGCACCACTCCAGCCCGGCTGTGGCCCCACAGGTCCCAGTGCCACTCTCCCAGCTCACCCCAGGCCACCCCAGCACTGGGATATCCCCATACCTGGCCTCACACCCTGCCCTAGTGGTGCTGCTGTGCTGGGATTTCTGCACCAGAGCAACCCAGGCATCTCCCCAGCTCAGACCCCGGAGCTGCTGCAAGGTCAGAGTTCCAAAGGCAAGGAGCAGCTCCTGTGTGAGCTCCCTGTGCCGGCTGCACAGGCTAACGAGCCGCTGAACTCAGCATTAATTAATCACCGTGTGATCAACGCTCACTACAAAAGGCCCAGGAGCTGCTCTGCTCCCCTCGACCACCTCCCAGAGTGTCAGACCCAGCAGGGGCACAGTCCCAGCACTGCCCTCAGCTGCTGAGGAATGGGGGTCAGGGTGCTGCTCTGGGGGTCAGGATGTGCTCTGGGGGTCAGGATGGGCTCTGAGTGCCAGGGTGCTGCTCTGGGGGTCAGGATCCTACTCTGGGTCTGAGGATACTGCTCTGGGGTCAGGATGCTGCTGTTGGTGTCAGGATCCTGCTCTGGAGGTCAGGATGGGCTCTGGGCACCATGGACAGGTGTCACAGGTACCATGGAGAGGTACCAGGGACAGGTGCCATGGGAAGGTCCCATGGCAGCCCCAGTCCCAGTGCCGCCTGCCCTGGCTCTCAGGACAGCAGGCTCTGAGCAGTGAGAGCTGCACAGGAACACTGGAATGAGCAAAGGGGCACTGAAACCTTCCCTGATCACCACCCCAAATGTGTTGTGCCTGCAGGCTGTGGATCCATGGCCCAGTGAGTGCATGGCCCAAACTTCCCATGTTATCTCCTAGAATCACAAAACCAGGGAGTGTCCTGAGCTGGAGGGACCCACAGGGATCATCCCAACCCATGGCCCTGCCCAAACCCCCCAACAATCCCAGCCTGGGCATCCCTGGCAGCGCTGTCCAAACGCTCCTGGAGCTCTGGCAGCCTCGGGGCCGTGCCCATTCCCTGGGGAGCCTGGGCAGTGCCCAGCACCCTCTGGGGGAAGAACCTTGCCCTGATCTCCATCCCACATCCCCTGGCTCAACTCCAGCCATTCCCTGGTCCTGTCTCTGTCCCAGGGAGCAGAGATGGGAGCTCTGAGCTCTGCCCTCACTCTGCTCCTCTCCAGCTGAATGATCCCGGTGCCCTGAGCTGCTCCTCCCCAGTTTCCCCTGCAGACGTCTCTCCCCAAGCAGGTGCCAGGCTGGCACAAGCTCCTGGCCCCTTTCCGTGGGCAGCAGCCCCGGGAGCCATCTGTGCCCAGCAGTTTGTGTGCAGAGCACGGCCACCTCCTGTTTGCCTCCTCCAGCTCCGAGCAGCAACAATCACAGGGAAGCAGCTCTGTCATCCTCACCCAGCCCCAGCTCCGTGGCCTCCTGAATGTGAATTAGTGTCTTAAGCAGTTTATTCATTCATGGCAATCTGTTCGTTTATTTCCAGGAGATTGTAGCGCTCCGGGAAGCCTTGCATGGGGTGGTTTTTCTCTCTAAACTCTGACTACGTGAGGTTTTTTATTTTTCTCAGATCGTTTCATCAGCTCAGCTTCCACAGCGCTGAGATGATGTGTGAGACAGCCCTTCTGTCCCAAAGCACAGAATCCTGGCATGTCCTGAGCTGGAAGGACCCACAGGGATCATCCCAGCCCCTGTCCCTGCACAGACGCCCCCAATTCCCAGCCTGGGCATCCCTGGCAGGGCTGTCCAAACGCTCCTGGAGCTCTAGCAGCCTCGGGGCCAGGAAAGGATAAACTCTACAATAAACTGCAACACAAAAAGAGAATTGGATCCTTGGTGTCTTAGGTTACAATTGTATGTATTCTATCACCATCTTCAAAGCTGTTAAAACCAGGCGGGACACTCTTCCTAACTCATCGCTGATAACTCCAGGGGTATCTTCAGTTAATGGGCCATTGAGTCCCACTGATAAAATTCCATCATCCCATTGTGAGATGCCCCGCCCAGGAGGAGGAACCGAGCATCCCTATCTGGATATAATCTGGGATTTGAAGCGCCACAAGGCAGCTTCTCCACTGCATTCCCAGAGAAAGACCAGACCCTTCTACACCACCACTGGACCTTCAGAGGAGAACACCTTTCACAGGATCACAGCTTCAACAGAACCACATCTATCACTCCCAGAAGACTGCAGCCACCTTCTAACTGCTACCAACAGCCTGACCAACAGGGTGTCAGGCTGTATTTTGACTCTGACAGTGTTTTTGTACTATTTCATTTATTTTAATTTTTCTGTTAAATTCTAGTTCTGACATTGAGTCTCTCACTGATTTGCTTTCAAACTTTGCAGAAAAGCTCCCAACACCCCCAAGTTTTATCCCGCTCCAAAGCAGAAGCTGTTTCCCTGCCACAGCTGACACCTGGAGCCGGTCACAGCCCGGTGCAGCAAAACATCCAGCTTTTAAAGCAAAGAGCACAAAACAATGTCAATCCTTCCAAAGCCTAAATAAATGTTAGTTTGAGAATGATTCGGCCAACCATCATTTTCCACTCTTTCTCCCTCTACTGATTCCACCAAACTAATCTGGATATTCCCATGATCCCAAAGTGTTCTTGCTGCCTCCTTAGGAGTTATTTTGATTTCACTTATACTGAAAAAAAATACGAGCATGTGATAAAAATACCCAAAGTTCACTTGCAATTTCAGGAACATCCAAATTGTTGCTGATGCTGATTTGTTTTCTGGGGGAAAAAGGTCTGTCAGCCCATGAAGTGTCAGATTATAGAACTGCTCTGCACCTTCCTGCCATCAGGAACTAGTAATGAACAGCGAAATTTATCAGCTCTTCAGATATTCAGTAGCTAAACCATCAGTTTATATTGAAAATCTTCAGCTCTTTCAGTGGCTCCTATCAGAGAACATTCAGTCATTAAAAGAAAAGGCTGATATTAAAACCAGGAGCACCAGAAATGTAATATGAGACATTTAAAATGAGTCTTGTAGAAATTAGATTATTCTTGTCTAGACACACATTCCACGAGTTCCTCAACATCCTCCCTCATGTCAGACAGCAAAATGCATTTGGAGAAATCAGCTACAGGTCAGGAATAACCCAGGAGGAAATGCTGGGAACAGATTTAACCAGTTCTGCTGTGAAAAATGGTGACTGGGATGTGTGACAGGGACAGGAGTAGGGTAAAGTCAGCAGAAGGAAAACTGGGAAAACCCAAAAATTCCCTTGCATTTGATGTGGAAATAAAAGAGAGCCAAAGGATCCCGGACTGGTTTGGGTTGGAAGGGACCTCAAATCCCAGCCAGTGCCACCCCTGCCATTGCAGGGACACCTCCCACTGTCGCAGGCTGCTCCAAGCCCCAGTGTCCAACCTGGCCTTGGGCACTGCCAGGGATCCAGGGGCAGCCACAGCTGCTCTGAGCATCCTCAGGGATGCCACAGGGGGTGTGCAAACTTTGACCCCCAGAACTTCTGGGTAATTTCTAAGGCTCTGGGAAGATCCTTCTCTTCCTGCTCTCCATGAAGTCCCTTTGGAAGTTTGCAAGAGGTTCTGGGCAGATCAGGCAAAGCTGCTGCCAGCAGCGTGAGGGGAGGCTCAGCTCTCCCAGGCAGTCCCAGCCAAGCACAAAAACCCCTTTAGTGCTTAAATTATCCATCCCTGTTTGTCTCCAGGTAGGCTGGGAAGTGCTTTTGCTATGAGAACTCTGCCTCGGAATGGATTCTCATTTTAGTGCTGAGCAGAGATGAAGCAAAAGGAGACATGGACATTGCAAAATCCCAGAGCTGTGCTCCCAGAAATGGATGGGTGGGTTCATCCTAGGAGCCACCCTGGAACTGAGCAAATCCCAGAGCAAAGGGAGTGTGGCTGAGGCTGCTGGGAGCAAGGGGCTCTGGCAGAGCTTTCCCTGTGCTCCCTTCCTCACCCCGGCGTCCTGCAGAGGCTTCTCCCATTGCCAGTGACCTGAAACGAGCAGGACACGAGGCTGATGAGAACAGGATCTGCTCAAAAACCTCACTGATGGCTTCTTCAGTCACGCAAGACCCTCCCGAGCCCCTGAGTCACTGCATCCATTCCGGGCTCCATCTCCCAGCCCTGTGGGAGCAGCTGAACTGAGTGAGCTGGAAACAAACCCATGGAATTGGTTATGCTCGAAATGGTCCTGCAGATCGGAGTCCAACTGTTTGTCCAGCTCTGCCAAGGCCACATTGACCGTGTCCCCAAGTGCCACGTCCACACGGCTTTAAATCTGTCCAGGGATGGGCACTCCAGCCCGTGCCAGGTCTGGGCAGGACAACATTGGAAAATATTCACAAACAACAATTGTTCACATTCAAACTGACAGAGAGCAGGGTTAGATGGGATACTGGAAAGGAATTGTTCCCTGGGAGGGTAGGAAGGCCCTGGCACAGGGTGCCCAGATTTGCTGTGGATGCCCCTGGATCCCTGGCAGTGCCCAAGGCCAGGCTGGACATTGGGGCTTGGAGCAGCCTGGGAGAGTGGGAGGTGTCCCTGCCATGGCAGGGGTGGCACTGGCTGGGATTTGAGGTCCTTTTGAACCCAAACCATCCTGGGATTCTGTGTTTCTGTCACCCCATGGGGACAAGCCCAGCACTGGGAGCAGGCACAGCTCCATCCCATGCTCCAGAGCTCATTTTGGGTCAGTGTTTGACCTCCTGGCCTGAGGTTAGCAGCTACTGGGGGAAGGGGGCTGAGTGAGGCAAATTGCTGTAAATCTTCCCGATTTTAAGGCCTAAAGGATTCAAAGGATGGTTTAGATTCCCAGAAGAAACTGGCACTTCAATCCAAGCCCATCAGACTGCAGCAGCAGGAGGGAGGCAGAGGAGTCCTGGGAGCTCCAGTCCTGCCTCACCAGTCCAGGCAGGAGCAGGATCAGAGCAGGAGCAGGGACAGGAGCAGAAGCAGGAGCAGGAGTACGAGCAGCAAGGGCAGCAGGAGCAGGGGCAGCAGAAGCAGCAGGAGCAGGGGCAGGAACAGGAGCAGAGGCAGGAGCAGCAGCAGCAGCAGGAGCAGCAGGAGCTGTCTGGACACGGAGCTGGGTCATAGAGCCAGGCCTGAGTCACTGCTCCGTGTGTCAGCACGAGGCAGCAGCCACAGAGGACCCGAGCTCTCGTTGTGTCACAAGGATCAGCCGCACTTTGTGTCCCTGTGTCCCCGGGTGCTGCTGCTCAGGATCAGCCCTGGCATTTCCAGCGGGACACAAGAGGCCCTGGCAGGGTTGGGGGGCACGGCCGGGCACAGGGGGCACCAGGAGCTCCTTCCCAGGGACAGCACAGCCCTGTCCTGCCCAGACCCCAGGGCCGTGCTGCAGCTCAAGGACACCTTTGTGTCCCCATCCAGGCTCACACCCACCCACCCACTCTGGGGCTGTCTGTGCTGATCAAAGCCCCGTTACTGATCACAGAACCCCAGAAGGGTTTGAGAGTGGAAGGGACCTCAAATCCCATCCCATCCCACCCCACCCCTGCCATGGCAGGGACACCTCCCACTGTCCCAGGCTGCTCCCAGCCCCAATGTCCAACCTGGCCTTGGGCACTGCCAGGGATCCAGGGGCAGCCACAGCAAATCTGGGAATTCCAGCCCAGCCAGGAATTCCCAATTCCCAATATCCCATCCATCCCTGCCCTCAGTCCATGTGAAGCCATTCCCTGTCTCCTGACCCACAAACCCTCTGAGGACTCATGCTGCTGGGCAGGCCCACAGGATCAGGAATTCCTGGCCGGATATTTGCATCAGCGGCCCTTTCCCATTCCTCTGGGGTTCCCTGCTGCCTCCGCAGTCTCCTTTCTGCTGTTGCTATTTTTAGCTCCCGTTTTCCCGAGCCCCCAAATGCACCTTCCCTGCTCTGGATTCCTGCCCCCATCCCTGGTCAGGAAAGCTGGGATTCACTCTGGCAGGATGTTCAGTATCAATCCCCCTCCTCTCCTGCCTGCTGAAGGTCTGGGGAGTGGAGCAGCTTTAACAACAACCCCCGGCGGCTCCGCAGCGTTTCCAGGGGCGAGGGAAGCGCGAGTTTCATTTCTCTGCGCCTTCCGGAGCGCTCCGGGTGCGCATCCCGAATTCCCGCGGGAGACAATCCCGTTGTTATCCCTTAATCCCGTTATCCCTGTCCCTGGGGGCTCTGGAGAACACAACGCGCGGCACACGGGGCTGGGAAGTTCCCGTTGTTCCAAACAAAACCAGAAATCCCGTCTGGCACGGGCACAGCTCCGGGAAATCCCGGGTCGGGATCGGGGCACAGCCGGGCTCTGCTGCTCCGGGCAATCAGCGACTCCAGCGGCAATTAACGGGCCCTTAATTAGGGTGGGATCACGCTCGTCCTGCTGTCACAGCGAGCCACGGCTTTGCCTTCGCTTGATTGCCCTCTGCTGTAGACGTGGCGCCGTGCACGGCCACTGCCACCGCTGCGACCGCTGCCACCACTGCCACCGCTGTCACCGCTGTCACCGCGGCCACCGCTGTCACCGCGGCCACTGCCACCGCCACTGCCATCGCCATCACCGGTATCACCACTGCCACCACTGTCACCGGTCACCATGGCCACTGCCACCGCTGTCACCGCTGTCATTGTCACCACGGCTGCTGCCACAGCTGTCACCACTGTCATCATTGCCACTGTCACCACAGCCACTGCCACTGCTGCCACCATGGCCACTGCCACTGCTGTCACCACTGGCATTGTCACCACGGCCACTGCCACCGCTGTCACCACAGCCACTGCCATCACCACTGTCACCACGGCAACCATCACCATTGTCATCGTTGTCACCACTCACCATTGTCACCATGGTCACCACTGTCACTGCTGCCACTGTCACCACTAGCACAGCCACTGTCATCATTGCCACCACTGCCTCTGCCACCATTGTTACTGTCACCACTGCCACCTCCACCACTGCCACCAGCACCACCACCAGTGCCACTACCTCCACTGCCACCATCTCCAACGTCACTGTCGCCACCTCCATCACCACCGATGTCACCACCTCCACTGCCAGTGCCACCACCATGGCCACCCACTACCACCTCCCCCACTGGCACCAGCACAGCCATTGCCACCAGTGCCAGCACCAGAACCACCATTGCCACTGCCACCACCTCTGGGACAGCTGTCCCTTCTCCCCTGGGGTGGCAGCAGGCACTGCCAGTGCCACAGGAGGTGGGGGAGCCCTTCCTGGGGCTCTTCTGACCAAAGCCAATAAATTAATTCATGAGTATTTCCAAAAGGCACTGAATTAAATCCGTGTTGTTAAAATACAGCCCAACATTAGCACAAAACAACATTTATGGTTTTAAGGAGACAAAAAAATCCTTAAAATTAAAAATAAAAGCAGGTTCCAATATTCCAGTGGGATTTTCACAGCCAGACAGAGCCTTGGGGGGAAAGCACTGCCTTCTCCTGGTTTGTTTTTTTCCCATTAATTTTTACCTTGTGCCTTTGAGCAGGATCCCCAATTCCGGCAGCCTGTGGGGTTCTGGTCATCTCTGGGGGAGACACAGCCCCATGACCCAGGACAACAAATCCTCCCTGGCAGGAGCTGCCTGACGTCAGGAGTGATTAGAGCCAGCACGGAAATGTGGAGCAGAGATGAAAAGCAAATGTTGCTCCCTGTAATTTGACAGGAAGGACTTTTTCAAGTATTCCCATGTTTTGCTCAGATTAACTTATCTCTGCTTTCCCACAGACACCCAGGAGCTGCAGGGAAGGGAGAAGGAAAGGGAGCAAATAAATAAGCAGCAAAGAAATAAATAAACCCGGGATGATGAAGGGTTTGCATTCAGATTTCACCAAGAGCAGAAACAAAAGGGGAGTGGAAATGCTGCCATGCACAAACAATTCTGGCAAAAAACATGGTGTTAAATCCATATTTACTGGGGGAGGTCTGAGGCTCCAGCACTGCCCCAGGGTTTGGGAAGGGGGTTAGCAGTGTTCTCGTGGCTGACACTGCCCTGGGGGGACCCCATGGAATACCAAACTTGTTTGGGTTCAAGGAAACCTCAAATCCCAGCCAGTACCACCCCTGCCATGGCAGGGACACCTCCCACTGTCCCAGGCTGGTCCAACCTGGCCTTGGGCACTGCCAGGGATCCAGGGGCAGCCACAGCAAATCTGGGAATTCCAGCCCAGCCCCTCCCCACCCTCCCTGCCAGGAATTCCTAATTCCCAATATCCCATCCATCCCTGCCCTCCTTTGTCTTCAGGATGCTCAGGGACAGGAACTGAGTCTGCCCAGGGCCTGGGACTCTCCCCTCCCTGCAGGCTGACAGGGAATTCCATCCTGGCCTCGATTGGATTTCCACTGAGAGGAACAGTCCCTTGGATATTCTGGTTTGATTTGCTCAATGTTAAAATTGTTTCCTGTCTATTTCAAGTGTGTTTGGCTGCTGCTCCCGGGCACTGGACCTTGTACCTTTGCCTGATAAATCAGAGACCTTTGTTTTCAGGCATCTTCTCCCCTGGCAATGCTCAGGTAGAGATGAAATCAGAGGATTTTGTCATTGGGTAAAGTGAATAAATGCAGTTTGTTCAGTGTTCCACTGCAAGATGGGTTTTGTGGGCTTCAAATCTTCCTGTCCCACTCATCCAGGGGATGGGGACAAACATTTTAGCAGGGTCTGTGGCAATAGATGAAAGGGCGATGGCTTGAACTGAACAAGGAGAGATTTATGTTAATATAAAATTTTACACTATGGGAGTGGGGAAGGGCTGGGATGGAATTCCCAGATTTGCTGTGGCTGCCCCTGGATCCCTGGCAGTGTCCAAGGCCAGGTTGGACATTGGGGCTTGGAGCATCCTGGGACAGTGGAAGAAATTCTCGAGTAGTTGTTCAGTGGGGAGGAGACAGTCCACAGGTCACTGAGGAGCTGGAATGATTTCCTGGCTCCAGACTGAGGTTCTGTCACACAGAGTGACCCACGTGACCCTGGAACCTGTCCTTGGCACATGCAGAGACCATCCCAGTTACAGAGCAGTGCAGGGAGCTGGGCAGGGCTGTGGCATGGATACCAGGGCACCTAGGGAAAGTGCAGCAGCAGGAATGGTAGCGATGGGAGTGATGGGGAGTCACCTGTGAGTATGGGAAGGGTCAGCTCTGCTCGCAGGGAACAGGGACAGGAGGAGAGGGAACGGCCTCAGGCTGGGCCAGGGGAGGCTCAGGGTTGACAGCAGCAGGAATTTCCCCATGGAAAGGGTGCTCAGGCCTTGGCAGGGGCTGCCCAGGGAGCTTTGGAGTGCCCATCCGTGGAGGTATTTCCAGCCCTGTGGATGTGGCACTTAGGGACACGGGGCAGTGCTGGCCTTGGCAGTGCTGGGGAAGGGTTGGGCTCGATGGTCTGAGGGGGCTTTTCCAACCTGAACAATCCTGTGGTTCCAAGATGCAGAAATCACCATGGTGTCTTCCTGTAGAGGCTCAAACCCCCGAAGACACAAACCCCCCTCATGCTCTAACAAACATCACATAAGCAGGTTTTTCTCTCCCTGCACAGCTGCTCAGAAGGGCTCTGAAGTGCCTGTGAGCTGCAGCTGAAGGAGAGGAGATGATGATCCAGAAGGAGATGATGATCCAGGGGTGTGAGAGCAGCACTGCCAGTGCTGGGAGTAAATGAAGATAGAGCTCTGCAACCCTCCCAGCATGGAGTGGCCCCACAGGGGACATCAGCAGCAGCACCAGGAGAGAGGAGAGCTGCCAGGGGAAAGAGCTCTCATCAATCCTGAGCTGGGCTGGGCTCCGAGCAGGGGCTGGGCTCAGCCTGGAGGGAAGATTGGCGTGGTGAGAGCAGCCCTGAGGGGCCAGAGCTGCCTGGCAGCAGCCAGAGCTGCAGGTGTTGGTTTGTGGCCAGGAATCAGAGCACCCATCAGCAGTGCCAGCGCTGCTTCCCTGCTCCGGGGGAGGCTTTGGGGTTATTTCTGCAGGTCTGGGTTTTCTGTCTCCAAGGAAGGAGCAGCAACCCCGTAAATGGGTGCACACCACAATGAGGGACTGGCCAGAGCTCCTTCCCTGATCCAGGGACCTTCAGCTCAGGAAGGATTTCCTCACAAAAAGCGTTTCAGGCACTGGAGGGGCTGACCTGCAGGGTTGGCTTTTCCACCAGACACCCAGGATGTACCTGGTCATCCTTCCAGGCTCCTCCCTGTTCAGGGAACAGCTGGATACCCCCATCCCACCCTGCAAAACACAACCCAAAAGCTGTGATTGGGGTCAGACTGGATGGGAATTGGAGCAACCTGGGATCGTGGGAGGTGTCCCTGCCCGGGGCAGGGGTTGGATGGGATCAGTGTTAAGGTCCTTCCAGCCCAAACCAGTCTGGGATCCTATGGCAATCACATCCCCAGCTCCTGCCTGGGCTCAGCTCTGGGTGTGAAACAGGGCTTGGGATGACAGGAGGGACCACAGAGAGCAGCACACAGCAAATAAAACAGCACCAGGTTGTTTCCCTATGCAGGGATTAGGGGGATCCATGGATTAGGGAGATCTGTGGATTAGGGGATCCACGGATTAGGGGGATGCAGGCAGATACCAGCATATCTACAGTAAAGTGTCAGCACAGGAACAGCTGCACAGTCCCAAACTCCCCAGGAAAAAAACAAAAGGAAAGGAAATCTCACAGATTCATGAAGTAACAGAGGATTGGGAAGGAGCAGAGAGGTGCAGATGGAGATACCTTGGGTTTATAATGGGATTATGTTATCCTGTCTCCTGAAACAGCCAAACCCAATCCCCTTTGGCCACACTCAGCACAACTCCAGGCTGCTTCTGGGCACCAGGGCTTGGCCCAGGTCCTGAGGAAAGGCCCAGGAGAGCAGGAGGCCCAGGCTTTGAGGCTGGGAGGACGCTCAGAGCCACTGGTGCCTACAAGGGATCCAAAACCTTGTGGCTGTGGCACTTGGGGACACGGGTTAGGGGTGGCCTTGGCACAGCTGGGGAAGGGCTGGGGCTGGATGGGTTTAGGGGTCGCTTCCAGCCCTGATGGTCCCATGAATGGAAAGGATTCCTGTGTGCCACCTAAACCCAGGACACTGGGAGGGACATGTGGATCTTGACTGAAGGGTGCCAGTGAGATCAGGCATTTCCGTGTCTGCTCCACATCCCACCCTGAGGGAACATTCACCTCAGTCGTGCTGCTGAGCCCCTGAGGAGAGGAACCCCAAGCTCTGAGGGGTCTGTGGGACACAACGTGGACGTGTGGCTGAAACTGGGATGGGGCCCAGGGCAGGGGGGAGTCACCATCCTGAGAATGGTCAGGAAAATGAGCAAAATCAGGGAATCATAGAATATCCTGAGCTGGGAGGGACTCACAGAGATCATCCCAACTCCTGGCCCTGCCCAGACCCCCCAACAATCCCAGCCTGGGCATCCCTGGCAGCGCTGTCCGAACGCTCCTGGAGCTCTGGCAGCCTCGGGGCCGTGCCCATTCCCTGGGGAGCCTGGGCAGTGCCCAGCACCCACTGAGGGAAGAACCTTGCCCTGATCTCCAACCCAAACCCTGGCACAGCTCCGGCCCTTCCCTGGCTCACACTTCCTGCCATGGTTCAGTGGGAATGGGATTGGTGGAAGGTTGGAATGATGATCTCAGAGGTCTCTTCCAGCCATAACAATTCTGGAATTCTCTGCCCTGCACCATCACCCAACCCTCAGAGGTGCTGCTGCCTCTGGGCTCTGTCTGCTTGTCTTTGTGACAAGCATTTCCATCTGCAGGCAGAGAAAGGAGGCCTCTCCTGTCCCAGGATGTGCTCTGTGTGCTAATCACCCCGCGCCATAATTGCTCCCCAAGATTTTTCCTGTTGCATTCACACACTCCACCTGATTAGCAGTCGTGGAACAGCAGCAATTTGCCATAATATTCTGAGAGCGCTTAATTTTCTCTTTGATGAAAGAGCTGTAAATGGAGGCACCTGTACTCAACAGCTCCTCTGATTACTTACTTCATTATTGTCACACTTCCCATTATTATTTGATATTTGCAAACAGCACTATTAGAGCTCATCCACTGCCTGGTGCCCACTGAAGGAAGAACAGGTGCTTTTTCCCTAATTACACAGGAATATATTTTCCATAGATCCTCCTCATGCCAATTATTTCTTTGAGATGAGCTGCATTGATGAGGAAGTTTCCATGGGGATGGGAGATCCTGAGGTGGGGAGAAGAATGCAGAAGGTGGCAGGAATGCAGGCAGGGACCCTCGGTGGGACAGACAAGAGTAAAGACAAGTAAGGCTTTGCCCAGAGCAGCTGTGGCTGCCCCTGGATCCCTGGAAATGTCCAGGGTTGGACGGGGCTTGGAGCAGCCTGGACAGCGGGAGGTGTCCCTGCCATGGCAGGGGTCAATGGGATGGGATCTGAGACCCAAACCATTCTGGGATTCCATGAAACCCTCTGAAGAATGACCACTGTCCATTCCATAATGACCTCTAATCCATGATTGCGTCCTCTCCGCATTTTTGTTGCACCCAGATGTGTTTTTCCCAGGGAATTCCAGGTGACAGAGGGAGAGCAGGAGTGAGCTGTGACACCACATCCACACTCCAGGCACTGCCCACAGCTGGGACATTTAACGTTCCAGCCTTCCCCAGCTCCCAGCTGGCTGGAGGAGGGGAAGAGCAGCAGAACAAAGCTCCATTTTCCAAACCTGCCCAAAGAACCTGCTAAAAACCCAACCAAATGATCAATGGTAAGATCTGCTGCTTATGGAGCACAATGAGCTGCTTGATCCTGATTTACCAACCAGAGTCCCAGCTCCTCAGGAGACCCAGGGGGTTTCTGTTCCTGCCCGACCGGCTGGCTCAGGGAGCTGGGAGAGGAGAGCACTCCCAGGCTGCTCAGGCTGTTATCATTTGCTCAAACGCTGACCAATTTACTGCAGCACACGGTTTAATCCAACGAGGGATTCCATCCCTCCCAGCTCCCTGGGCTTCAGAGGGTGAAAGCCCCCACGGCTGACTCAGGGCACGTGCAAACCACAACATCTACACAGGACACACCAGGGAGCAGGGCTGTCCTGCAGTCCTGAGAAATGGGTTAGACTAAAATTGCTCATCAGCTGAGATGAGCCTCACCCATGGCATGCAGGATCTGACCCATGGAACGAAGGATCTGAGCCATGGCATGCAGGATCTGAGCCATGGAACGAAGGATCTGAGCCATGGCATGCAGGATCTGAGCCATGGCGTGGAAATCCTTTCCAGGACCAGGACAAATGGCACACACCCATTTTTGTGATCCACATTAACGACAAGCCAAACTGTAGCACCAGGCTCTCCATGTGAGAACCCCCACCATTATTTTTTTACTTCTTCTCCCCCATTCTCACATTCCTGTGCTGCTGAAGTGTTTTCAGCAGCACCCTGCTTCTCCAATCCTTGGGGAGCCCCCATGGTTTCTAAAGCTCCCCCCAAGGTTTTGCTCTATTGGTGCAGGATCATCAGGGGTGACTGAACTTCTCCTGCAGCTCCAGAGACAACAACAGGGATGGTGCTCAAAAATTCCCCACCCAGAATTCCCTCCCAGCCCTGGGTACAAACCCTCCAACATTCCAGCCTGGGCAACTCCCAACGAGCAGATCCAGCTCATTCAGTGGTGACCACGGCCCAGGGGTGACCACGGCCCAGGGGTGACCATGGTTCAATGGTGACCATGGCTCAGGGGTGACCATGGCTGTAGTGACCCTGGCCCAGTGGTGACCACAGCTCAGTGATGACCATGGCCCAGGGGTGACCATGGCTGTGGTGACCCTGGCCCAGTTGTGACCACAGCTCAGTGGTGACCATGGCTCAGTGGTGACCATAGCTCTAGTGACCATGTCCCAGCGGTGACCATGGCCCAGTCGTCACCATGGCTATAGTGGCCCTGGCCCAGTGGTCACCATGGCCCAGTGGTGACCGTGGTGGCATTGCTGGGCTGATGGTCACACTTGACTTTACAGGGCTTTTCCAGCCTTGACGATTCCCTGATCCTGTGATTCTCACTTGCTCCTATTAATGATATTTGCAAAATGCTCCAATTATTTCACTTTCTCATATTTCAAAAATCAAATCAGGCTGGCTTTTGATGAGGTTCAGCCACTAATTATTTTTCAAAGGAATGCAAGAAAGGAGTTTCTTTAGCATCAGCCCTGCCATGATTTCCCACCCAAAGCCTCTGTTCCCATTAGCAGTGGCTGTTCCCCATGGAGGCTGCTCTGCACTGGCTGCAGCTCTGCCTGCACTCTCTATTTTCATCTCTTTAGCCTTCTGCCATCCCTTATTGACAGAAGAGCACACAGATTTTTTAAATGTCTCCATTCATATTGACTAAAACCTCAAGCTGAGTTATTTCAAAGGCTGGAGCAGTTCAGGGAACATATAAAATTCATTCAGATGTCTCCTTTTTCTATTAAAGTCATGTTGCAAAAGGGGAAAAAATGACTTTAATAAGAATATTTTCCCCAATACCATTGTTGGTTTCAAGCACTCAAGACACAACTCAAGGTTTTGGGGTTCTTTGGGAGAGCACCCAAACAAAGCACAGGAATATTCCCCTGCCTGCAGCAGCCTTTGATTCAGAGCTCAGGCAGCTCTGGGAGGAACTGCTCCAAATAAATGCAGCAGCACAAAAGGTGGCTGGGCTCTGGTGCCACAAAGCCTTTGCATGAAAGGATGTTTGCACAAGGAATCCCACAAACCTAAACAGACCCAAGCTGGGATGTTCCCATTATCTGAATCCAGGGTTCCCCAAACTGATTGAATGAATTTGAAATGTAAAATCTAAACTGAATGTGGTTGTAGCATCCTATTGTTAAATTGAAATTATTTCTTTCAGATGTGTCACGAGCAGAGGAGCATCTTCAGTGGCACAGGATGTGCACAGAGGCACCAGCAGGTGCAGGGATTATCCACTGGCTCTGCAAATATTTGGAGGCTGAGATCAGAAGAAAATCCTGCAATTTGTGGGATTACAACTTTGTCACAGGGCCCTGGACAAGCCACAGATCCTCCATCTCCAGAAATATTCACTGTGCACATCAAAGAATCACAGACTGGCAGGGCTGGGATGGTTTAAAGCTGAAGGGGGCTTGGTTTAAATCAGACTTTGGGGAGGAATCCTTCCCTGGGAGGGTGGGGAGGGGCTGGGCTGCAATTCCCAGATTTGCTGTGGCTGCCCCTGGATCCCTGGCAGTGCCCAAGGCCAGGTTGGACACTGGGGCTTGGAGCAGCCTGGGACAGTGGGAGGTGTCCCTGCCGTGGCAGGGGTGGCCCTGGGTGGGATCTCTCCTCTCTATTCAGCTCTGCCCTTCCTTTGCTGTTTATCTGAAATCTGTCAGCGCCTCCAAAGGGGCTCCACTGTCGGCTGGTGGCTCTAGGAGCATTTCTTAACAACCAGGTGAAAAAAACAGGGAGTAAAAACAACCCTCCTGAGTGGCACAAAGGCACGGCTGCCCTGAGGGGGGGTCTGAAAGGTGACTGTCACCTCGGGTTCATCAAAGTGCCCCGTGCCCTCCTCACCTCTGAGCCCTCATCCTGTCAGAACAAACCAGTGCCTTGGTGAGATTTGTCCCTGAAAAACCCCGTGGGCTCTTTCCTGTCACCTCCATATCCTCTCCCTGTGCACAGACTGATTATTCCATCCTGTTCCTGGCACCTCCTGGGTCCTTCACTCTGCCCTCAGCTCTGGAATCTTCCATGTGAGGTTTGCACCCTCCAGCACTTCCCTGTGTCCCTCACACCCCCATCCCGAAACCAGCGCTGATCTGGGGGCTCTCTCAGGATTCCGAGCATGTCCTGGGGTAGGGTTTGTCACTTACCTGATCTATCTGGGCACGCTCTAATCCCCTTTCTCCCCGATAACCCCGTGTTAAGGTAATTGCAGGGAGTGTCTGCTCACAATTAACCTTTTTCTGAAGAGTGAAACAAAGAGGCCTCAGCCTTCATCTGCTTCTCTCCCCCGCCTTTGTCTTCCTCTCGTTTCTGGTGCAGTTCTTCCTCCCTGTCCTTTATGTTCTGTGCCCATTTTGTGCCTTCTGTCTTCTGAATACAATTCTCCAGGCAGGGGTTTATTCCTTTATGCTCCTGCTCAGTAATCTGTGCCTATTTCTGTGTGTCTGGAGGATTCCTTTCATCCCTCATGCCCTCAGCAGTGCCCATCTTCTCTCTGCAGCAGGAGCAGAGCATCTTTCTGCAGGTCCCTGCGCCTCTGCCTCTCCTCCCGGGAGGATCCCGCTGCTGCTCCCTGCCTGGGCTGGAATCGGCTCTTTAGAACTCTGTCATCACCAGCCCATCGCTCTCCCGCCTTTCTTCCCTCGGAATAACAAATTGCAGCCTTTTCTGTTGTTTCCTGGCCATTATCACCCAAATCGCTCTCTGCCTCCAGCTCCTCCGGCAGCTTTCCCTCGGTAAAAACCGGCCCCCAAAGCTGCTGGTGCCCTTTCCCTTCCTGATTTCCAGGCAGATTTTCTTATCAGAGATCACCTGCGGACACTGACAGAGCTGGACACAGCCCCGGGGAATCCCCTGTGCCACGGGGACAGAACTGCAGGTGACACCTTCACACCTGGAAGCTGGAAGCACTTGTGAGTGGAAATGGAGTGAATTCCACCTTCTTCAATCATTCACTGACCTCCAGTGCCAGGAAAACACAATCAGAGGATCATGGAATGGTTTGGGTTGGGAGGGACCTTAAAACTCATCCCATCCCACCCCTGGATGGCAGGGACACCTCCCACTATCCCAGGCTGCTCCCAGCCCCAGTGTCCAGCCTGGCCTTGGGCACTGCCAGGGATCCAGGGGCAGCCACAGCAAATCTGGGAATTCCAGCCCAGCCCCTCCCCATCCTCACAGCCAGGAATTCCCAATTCCCAATATCCCACCCAAATCTCCCCTTTTCCAGTTGGAAGCCATTCCCTGTGTCCTGTCCCTCCATGCCTTGTCCCCAGTCCCTCTCCAGCTCTCCTGGAGCCCATTCAGGCCCTGCAAGGGGCTCTGAGCTCTCCCTGGATCCTTCTCCTCTCCAGGGGAACATTCCCAGCTCTCCCAGCCTGTCCCCACAGGAGAAGTGCTCCCTCCCTCTACTCACCCCTCCCACCAGGGAATCCCTGTGCAGGATGCTCAGGAAGGAGCGAACTCCACCAGCCTGGAGCAGAACCTCACCTGAGGCCCTGAGAATGGTCCCTGTGCCCAGGAGCCCTGGCCAGGACCCCTTTTCCCTTTGCTCCGTGGGAAACCATGGAGTTTCCTGTCTGACCCCAAAGCCTCCCCCTCTCCCCTACCAAAGGTGTTCTGAGCCATTTCCCTCTGGAATGAGGTGAAATGGGAGCAGAAACCCTGTCCCTGCTGCACAAACCCTGGCTGACACAGAACCTGCAGAGCAGAGCTGGGCACGTCAGAGCCATCAGGGGATGCTCAGCACGGATGATGAACTCCTCCCGCTCCCAGCCCATCACAGCAGCCCTTCCTGATCATAAATCATCTCCATTCTCTGCAAATCAGGGCCCTGCCACAAACAGCACTTTCTCCCTGGGCTCTGCCAGGTGATGCTGATGCCTGGGAACTGCCTGACACGGCACAGTCTGCCCTGATTGCTCATCCTCCTGCTCCAGCAGCACCTCCCTGCTCCAGCAGCTCCTGCTCCAGCAGCAGCTCCTGCGCCATCAGCTCCCTGCTCCAGCAGCTCCTCACCTAGAAAAAGAGCTTCCCTGCTGCCAGGATTGAATCTGGAACCTGAGAAACCCCTAGGGCAGATCAGTGCCACATCAACCTCCTCATCCAGAACCCTCTTCATGGGTCAGAGGCTTCACAAAGAGGTGAGGGCTCCTCTGAGACACTTCCTAAGGAGCCCCAAGGGTCAAACTGGATTGGATTTTCCAGGTACTCAGACCTCAAGCCAGGTATTTCCCCTGGGAAAGGGATGGAGGAACAGAACACAGGGAGCGACTTCCCAGTGCCAGAGGGCAGGGATGGATGGGAGATTGGGAATTAGGAATTCCTGGCTGGGCTGGAATTCCCAGATTTGCTGTGGCTGCCCCTGGATCCCTGGCAGTGCCCAAGGCCAGGTTGGACATTGGGGCTGGGAGCAGCCTGGGACAGTGGGAGGTGTCCCTGCCATGGCAGGGGTGGGATGGCTGGGATTTAAGGTCCCTTCCAACCCAAACCATTCTGGGATCTCTGGCTTTGGGATCCTGGTGCCTGACCCCATAACACTCCAATGCACCAGGGGTGGGAGCTGAAGCTTCCCTTGGGAGGGATCAGCTCACAGCAATTGTTTAGGATGAATCCCCCCAGCACATCCATGATCCCTTTGGATCCTTCCTCCAGGAGAGACGGCCTCAAACCCCCAAAGTTCCTGATTTAATTGGGAATCATCAAACCAAACTGGACCTCGCAGCCCAAAAAAGACAAACCAGGAAGAAGCCACACTCAGAGCTGCAGAACATTCTAGACCCAGCCGGTTCTGTGCCCTCAGTCCCTGGGGGTTTGGACAGACATTCCAGGAAGAGCTCCTTGCATTCCCAGAGTGCAAAGTGACTCTGTTTTACCCCCTCCCCTCCACCCAGCCCCATGGAAAAGCCAGCTGACATCTCACAGACAGAAATTAAGAATCGCCACAACATTCATTAGCTTTTGTAGCTGAATTTGTAATAATGGTCCTTAGTAATTAATTACCTTGTGATCTATTCCAGCTGAATCCACCTCTGGAAGGAAAATGGGCTCTGCTCTGGGTTTTATTACTTTGTGTGGCTGTTATTTAAAAATCTATTTTTATTCACCAGCGAAACCAAAACATGTTGATAGAATGAGGCAAACCCCTTAATTTTTCACAGAGCAATTGCCCAGCCAGAGCACTTCCCTGATAAATCCTGACAGGGGAGGATGTATTACACCCTGCACAGTTACTATTTATATAAAAAAGAACTAATGAGGACAAAATGGGAATCTAACTCTGGGTTTCTTCTTTTGCCCAAAAAGCTTCGTTTGTATCCCGTTATGGGGTCTGAAAGCCCAGCTGGGGGCTGGCACCATCCCTCACCTCAATTAATGCAGAGCCCCCTGAAGCTGGGGGCTCATGGACGTGGGGATTTGCCCAGCCTTGACTGCAGGACCAAGAGGGACCCCCAGACCCCTCTGCTGCAGCTGAACGGGACCCTGAGCTTCCTGCTGAGGTTCCTGCTCTGAAATCGCCTCTGATGGAGCCTCTTCCCATTCCAGCTTCTCACAAACACCTTCCCAGCCTCAGGAATCTCATATTTTAACTCCATTTTTTTCCCCTGCTAAAGAACAGCTGTGGAAGTCTAAAAAATAATTTCTGCTTTCAATAATAATGAGAAATTAAACATTTTTGTACAGCAAGGTGTCTCTGATCACAAAGCAACAAACCAGAGACTCCTGGGGAGACGACTCTGAGAAGGAAAACCTGAAATAGTGTTGGGAAGTCAGGTTACTTTGATAATAATTCCCTTTTTTTTAAACCAGGAAAAGCAAATGAGACCTGCAGCAGACTCACGGGGCTTGTACTGTTGCATGTTTCACAAAACCACAGAATTCCAGAAAGGTTTGGGTTGGAAGGGACCCCAAATCCCACCCAGAGCCACCCCTGCCATGGCAGGGACACCCCTCACTGTCCCAGGAGGCTCCCAGCCCCAATGTCCAGCCTGCAAACTGAAGGAAAGGCCAAAATAAGGCACAAATTGAATTATCTGAGCTGCCCTTGGTTGAGATGGGAACTTCACCTGAACTCATCAGTCATGGTTCAGCTCCTTGATTCCCAAAATCCTGCTCCTTTATCATGAAAAATGAGCTTTTCTTCCCCCCATTTAGGCTCCATCTAATTTCTTACAGCTTAAAAAAATGCCACCCTTGTCTGCAGTTTTGTTAATAAAGAGAATAAACATTTCAGCACTTTCCAAATGTAATGTCAGAGGATGCCTCGCAGTTGGAAAACAAACCCATTTCCTGTAGTGATTTTATTTGTCCTTTGGTGAAGGGAATCATGGATCATTATCACTGTGAGCAAAGGGGGGGAAAGGAGGGAAAATCAAGGTGGGATTTGAAAGGGAGGTACCACTCTGCGAATGGCACCTAAACCCACCCAGCACTGAAACTACCTGAGCCCTGAACCTGTCCGGGGTGTGATTCCCCATTTCCTACAAAGGGAAAAGGAACTAGGAGCAGTCCAGAGTGTGATTCCCAAATTCCTACAAAGGGAAAAGGAACCAGGAGCAGTCCAGAGTGTGATTCCCAAATTCCTGCAAAGGCAAAGGAACAAGGAGCAGTCTGTGAGCCGGTTGTGCTGGGAAGGGGTGCCCAGAGGAGCAGAACGATCTGTGCAGAACACCATCGTTAACAACAGAATAATTCCTGCAGTGCCAGGGGAGGGCTCCTGCCGTGCTCATTAATGTCCCATTAACGCGGCCCCCGGGTCACCCTGCGGGACACAGCGGGACAGGAGACACGGTCAGGCAGCGACCTGGGACAGGGACACAGCAACGAGGAGGGCACGGCTGCTCCTGGGGACAGCCACACACCCGGGAACAGCATCAGCCCAGGATCGGGCAGGGAAGCAGCTCCCACCCCCTCTCACCCCAAAATCACTGAGTCATTTGGAAGGGACCCTAAATCCCATCCCATCCCACCCCTGCCATGGCAGGGACACCTCCCACTGTCCCAGGCTGCTCCAAGCCCCAATGTCCAACCTGGCCTTGGGCACTGCCAGGGATCCAGGGGCAGCCACAGCAAATCTGGGAATTCCAGCTCAGCCAGGAATTTCTAATTCCCAATATCCCATCCATGCCTGCCCTCTGGCAGTGGGACGCCATTCACTGTGTCCTATCCAGAAATCTGCCTTTATTTTCCTGCAGCACACACTTGGAACTTCCCCTCATTCCCAACAGAAATCCCAGCAGTTCACACCTCAAACCCCGCTGTGTTTATGTAACCAAATCCTGCCTTCATCACTTCCCTCCACCATTTAAAACAAAAAAACAAAGCCCAAGGTGCCTGAAATTTGCTTGAGATGGAGCAGAATTTCTGCACAGCATTTCCTCTCCCCCTACCCAAGCCGCAGCTGTGTTCCAGGGAATGCAAATTCCATAGGGACCGAGGGAAAGCTGCATTGTGACCTTACTGCCACCTCAGCACAGGAGCCCTGAGGATATTCCTGTTGCAGAATCCACGGAGAAAGGAGGACGGGATGAAACCTGGGCTGCCAGAGATAAACCTGGGCATCAAACCAGTGCCTGAGGGGCTCTGTGCTGGAGAGATCCCAGTCACGGAATCCCTGAGGCTGGAAAAGCCCTCCCAGCCCATGGAGTCCCAGCTGTGCCCGATGCCCACCTTGTGCCCAGCCCAGAGCTCTGAGTGCCACCTCCAGGAGTTACTGGGACACCTCCAGGGATGGGCACTCCAGCCCATTCCAATGCCTGGCAACCCTTTCCAGGAAGAAATTCCTGCTGGTGTCCAGCCTGAGGTCCTTTGGAGAACTGGGAATGAAGATCCACGTGGCAGCAAAGTCCGTGGGTTGCGGAACCACAGATGCACTCGGGAATGGGCACAATGAAATCAGGGGTTTTCCCCCCAAAAAATGGTGGGATCAGTGCCCCAGTGAAGGTGCCTGCAATGCCCAGAGCAGGCAACAAACAGGAGGGCACAGGGCAGCAGGAAATCCATGGCACAGCTGCCACCATGGAGCTGTGGGGACAGCTGGGGGCTGCAGTGGGTGGGACAAACTCCTCAGAGGGACTGGCAGGGAAGGACAGGTGAGGGGGAGCCTTAGGTGTGCTAGGAAGGGGTTTGGTGGCCCAAGCACGATGGGGATGAAGGGGAAGGATCAGGGGAAGGATAACAAGGCAGAGATCCTGGTGGGAGCATCTCTTCCCTCCTGGTGGGAGCCTCTCCCAGACCCCCCAGCCATGAGGAAGAGGCGGATGAAATATTCCATCAGCAGCTGGGAGAAGTCTCACCATCCCCAGCCCTGTTCCCCACTCCACCTCACCAGATGTCTGCTGCAAACACGACACAGCTGAGCAGGAAAAGTTTTAAAAAGCCTTCAACAAATTAGAGAGAGGGCAGAAAAGAGCTGCAGAAATAATTTGGCTTTTAGGAAAAGTTCTTCACCCGGGGAGATTTAAAGAGTTTAATCTGTTTAGTTCATCAGCAAGACGATTAGAGAAGCCTTGATTACAGTGAAGAGCCTTCCCAGGGAGGGAACAACAGGTTCCAGAGGTCTCCAATCTGGGCCAGACAGGCAGAGAGCAGCTGTGGGCAGGAGCCAGAGCCAGGAGAGCTCCAGGAGAGCTGCGGTGGTTTAACCCCTGCAGAGCAAGCACAGAGGAAAACTGCAAATTCACCTCTGTGCTTTGGCAGAGCCCCCAGGTGAACACACAGAATGTCCAGCACCCTCCTCCTGCAGCAGCAAATTCACCTGCAGAGCTCCAGGGCTCTGCTGCTGCTCGGGTGGAGCTGCCCAGGACCACGGAGTCCAGCCTGAGACTGTCACACCTTGCCAGGGCCAGGGCTGGCTCCCTACCCCCAACAGCAAGGCACATTTAAATTATCCTGTAGGTTTTTTAAAAAATAATTTAAATTATCCTGTATTATTTTTAATAATAATTAACATAATCCTGCATTATTTTAAATAATAATTTAAAATATCCTGTATTATTTTTACTAATAATTAACATTATCCTCTATTATTTTAATAATAATTAGCATTATACTATATTAATTTAATAATAATAAAATTATTCTGTATTGGTTTTAATTATAAACATTATCCTGTATTGGTTTTAATAATAGTTAATATAATCTTCTATTATTTTTAATAACAATTAACGTTATACTCTATTATTGTTAATAATTGGCATTCTACTGCATTATTTTAATAATAATTACAATTATCCTGTATTGCTTAATAATAATTACATTATCCTGTATTATTTTTAATACTAATTAATATTAACCCGTGTTATTTTTCAGCCATGGGTGGGGGATGACTTTGGGCAGGAGCTTCCACAAGGATCTGGTCAAATTCCTGGAGCATTGCCAACTACAAAGCGCCTGTGCTGGCTCCCTCTGCTATGATTGTTCAAAAATTGTGCCCAGAGTTTGCTTCCAACTGGGATATTCTTTGTGAGAGGCAGGAACAGCTTCTGGAAAGATCAAAGGTGGTGACATCAACAGCACAAGGCCATTTCAGTCAAACCTGCACATTTTTTTTTCCACTTCTGCTAAAAAAAAATCCCAACAAAAAAAAATGCAATTACCTGTGGGTGGGATAAACGGGGTTGTTTTCACCAAGAAATGACATTATATTGCAATTTTCTGCCATCAATGTTTAGTAAAATGAAGCTCTGAGGTATAAAACTCTATAAAGCTTAATCGGTGTTTTGGATGCTAAGATAAATGTAAAGGTATTTATCAATGAAAATGCACTATTAATTTGTTTGGGTTCTAATGATCCCGGCTAACAAAGGGGAAATTGCAGAAGAGGGATGCTGCAGCTACAGCTCGTCAGGAGGGGCTGGGGCTTGAGGGAGGGGATCAGGTGCTGCCAGGGCAGGAGGAGATGGAGCAGAGCAGAGAGAGATGATGGAAACCAGCCAGGAAACGGCACCAGCCAGGGCTGTGCCTTGTGGGCTCTTAGGGAAAGCTGGAATAAACCCACGGGTGCGGGTGTGGAGACCACACATCTCATGTCCCTGGCTGATTAACTACGGTGGGAACCTTGGGAATGGCGTGAATGAGGTGAAAATCATGGAATGTCACGAGTCGGGACCCACAGGGATCATCCCAATCCCTGTCCCTGCTCAAAGCCCCCAACAATCCCAGCCTGGGGCATCCCTGGCAGCGCTGTCCAAACGCTCCTGGAGCTCTGGCAGCCTCGGGGCCGTGCCCATTCCCTGGGGAGCCTGGGCAGTGCCCAGCACCCGCTGGGGGAAAAACTGGGATGGAAAACTCTCCTGGATGACCAGAGTGCTCCTGTGAGCTGGGAGGCACCGACACTGCCCTGCCCTAAGCAGGGAGAGGGAATTGCTTCCCATGGCAGTTCCCAGAGAATTGATCAACCCTTGGCTCATTAGCCCAGATGCAATCAATGCCTCTAACGAGCTCCGCCAGCGTTCCTGCACAGTGCAGTGCACAGAACAGTCCTGGGATGGATTTACTGAGCACAGGAACAGTCCCGGGATGGATTTACTGAGCACAGGAACAGTCCTGGGATGGATTTACTGAGCACAGAGCACAGGAACAGTCCTGGGATGGATTTACTGAGCACAGAACAGTCCCGGGATGGGTTTACTGAGCACAGAGCACAGGAACAGTCGAGGTCTTTAAAGGGTGCAGGTGTGGGAGAGAGCAGGGGCAGCTCAGCACCTCCCATGTGCAAACCCCCGGCTCCTCCAGCCCTGCAGGTCTCTGCCCTGGGCAGTAGAGCTTGGTCCTGCCCCAGAGGAGAACTCTCCTAATTGTACCTTTGGCTGAGCTTCCTCCTTGTGTGGGGCCAAGAAAGGGACCCAGGGATTCAGACATTCTTTTAAAAAGAGGTTGATGCACTTACAGCAGTTTAAAGCTTGAGTGCCTCATAGAGGATCACAGAATCCCAGGATCCCTGAGGTTGGAAAAGCCCTCCCAGCCCATGGAGTCCCAGATGTGCCCGATGCCCGCCTTGTCCCCAGCCCAGAGCTCTGAGTGCCACCTCCTGAAATTCCTTGGACACCTCCAGGGATGGGCACTCCAAAGCTCCCTGGGCAGCCCCTGCCAAGGCCTGAGCACCCTTTCCATGGGGAAATTCCTGATGATGCCGACTCCACAGTACAGTTCCTGTCACACACCATCACTGTGCACAGAAAATAAAACAGTTTGCAAGTATTTCTGAAAACCTTAAATCCAGCCAGAACCACTTCAAACAATTCTAGATTTTCACCTCCCCCATGGAAAATTCAAATAAAGAAACCATGAGAGTGACAATCAAGAACTCTCCAACCTCAGCGCTCACTCCCATGCAGAGGAGGATCGAGTGTCTCACAAGGTCCAGCAGGAAAGGAATGAATATTTTGGACAGAGGCTCAGAGGCAGAAATGCATCCATTCCTTACCCACAGAGGTGATGGGGCACAGCTCCCCTGGCACAGCCAGCAGATCAGCATCGTGGGACCCTCCCAACTCCAGTTTCTATTCTGTCTTGTCCTGTTACATTTTGCTCTCGCCGGTGGAGCTGGAGCAGCTTCCCAGTGTGTCCAGGTGTGTGTGCACAGGGACACTGCAAGGACAGAGCTGCTGGGAGGGGAGGAAGGGGCAGCACACACAGAAACTCCTGACCCGAGGGAGGAAATGCCTCCCGAGCAGGAGAGGAGCCCAAAGGTGGGACCAGGAAAGAGGAAAAGAACCAAGGACAGGCCAGGTCCCCATGGGGAGCGGTGACAGAGGAACAGTGGACATTGGAACCACGCAGGGCTGGCTCATGCCCTTGAATTTAATGGGAAGTTGCTGTGGAGGGCCGGGGTGGGGCTGTACTTCGTGCTAAAAGCTTAATGAGAACAACTTCACTGATGAGCGGGCAGCAGGCTGCTAATGAAGCCGGAGCTGTGAGCGCTAATTGGGTGGGGATTCAGCGGGAGGAGGTGATGCTGGAAGCGACTCAACAGCAAACACGGCATCAAAGGAGCGGGGAAAGCTCCGGCAGAGCCCGAATCCTGGGTTAATGTTTCAATGAGTGACACCTCCCGGGGGCTCGGAAATCCCGACCCTCTCGCAGCTCTGCAGCCCCGCGCTGTTAAAACTTTAATTACACAAAGAGCGAACACGGGACAAGGACCTTGGCGAAGGAGAGACACGCGCCGGGCGCATCCTTCATCCCATTTACATGAAAAAGGGGAATCAACAGCAGCAAAGGGGCTGAGGGCTCGTCTGTGAGAGCTGAATTAATCCAGCAGCTCCCTCCGGGCTCCCAGAGCTCCCGGCCCTTGATGAGCCCCTGATAAGGAGTTTGATAAGGAATGGGATGAGGCTGGAGCTGGCTGATTAGCGGCTCAGAGATAATGAGAGGCAGAGCCTGAGACTCCCCACGGGACACGGCCCAGGAAAGCGGGACAGGCACCTTTTCCTCACCAAAATCCATCAGAACACCACGATATCCTAAAGCTCAATGCTACAGATATTACCATTAGAATATTGACTTTAAAAAATAGAAATACTCACGCTGTTTAATTCCATTGTTCTCATCCCCCTCTAAGAATCAGAGCCTATTTATTTGGAAAATGAGCTTTTTGCATATCAGCCTTACTTATTTTGAAGAACGTCCCTGATTCCTTTGCAAATGTGTTCACTGCAAAACATCCCCGATTCCTTGGCAAATGCGTTTAATATCGAAAATTCATTTTCAATCATTAAATCAGGAGACTGTTAAAATATCAGCGGAATTCCGAGACAGATTGTATCAGGGAAAAATTAGGTTTCCTTAATTGTTAATATCCTTAGAAGTAAATAACATTTCATTTCGGAGCAATTGCTTTATGAGTCTCTAAGTCTTATTTAATTAATGAGTACACTTTGCATCAGTGACAAACTACACATTCAGCAGAATTAAAGATGCACATTCTATTAGGGGAGCATTAAATGCAGCTTTATCAGGGATCTCATAAATAGCAGCAATATTCTGATACGAAAAACTCCAAGGGAGCATCAGCTGTGACACGAGGACACTTTAAAATCAGGACATGGAGCTTTCTTAGGGCCTCACAGGACAAGCAGTGTCTGCTTTTGCTTTTTGAAACCAAAAACTGCTTTGTTTTCCTAAGTCAGGGTGGAACAGGATGAGCCCCACGAGGGACAAGAAGTGGAACTGGTGTCATGTTCTGACCCTGCTCTTGTGTCTCTCTGCGCTCCACCTGTGTCCCAAAAGCAACAAAACAGCAAAAAAAGGGCAAAAAACTACGGACTGAGAGGGCTGGGAGCAGGCAGGGGCAGCAGCCAGGAGGAGCCTTTGTGCAAATGAGGGAAGGTGTCAAAGGAGGGTGAGGGATTTGCACAAATCAGAGCAGGTCCCCAGTCAGGAGGGGCTCACAGGGAGCTCAGGCTCAGGATCAACGATCCAGCTTTAATTAAAGTGCTTTGAGCAGCTCAGGATCCCAGCGTGGTGCAGCCTCAGAGAGCCAGGGATGTGAGTTCATCCTCTCCCTCAAGGAATGTGAGCTCAGCTCCCTCAAGGAAAGTGTGTCCATGTCCTTCCTCAAGGAATGTGTGTCCATGTCCTCCCTCAAGGAATGTGTGTCCATGTCCTCCCTCAAGGAATGTGTGTCCATGTCCTCCCTCAAGGAATGTGTGTCCATGTCCTTCCTCAAGAAATGTGTGTCCATGTCCTCCCTCAAGGAATGTGTGTCCGTGTCCCTCAACGCTGCCACTCACCTCAGAACCAGGGATGGAGTCAGTGGCTGAACAAGGAATGGAATACCAGACTGGTTTGGGTGGAAGGGACCTTAAATCCCAGCCAGTGCCACCCCTGCCATGGCAGGGACACCTCCCACTGTCCCAGGCTGCTCCAAGCCCCAGTGTCCAACCTGGCCTTGGGCACTGCCAGGGATCCAGGGGCAGCCACAGCAAATCCGGGTGCCAGGGCCTCCCCACCCTCCCAGGAGGTGCCCCCCTCATGCTGTTGATCTCTGGCTGTGACAGACAACCCAGCACAGGGGTGTCCCCAGGACACCAAACCCCACAACCAGACAGGATTTTAGGATCTCCCTTCCCTGAGCATCTCAGGATGACAAACACCAGCCCTGGCAGACAAAGTCAGGGTGGTTTCACTTGAACTCCTGTGGGATTTCCTGGCCATTGGCGCTGGCTGTGGCCACCACAGTCACCATAAATGTGTGATGAAGCAGGTCTGAGACAGGCTCTGAGTTTAATTTCTGGACCATGGCCCAAGGCACAGAGTGTGGAATGTGCACAGGATTTACCCCAGCTGTGCCTTCCTAATCCTGGCCACTGCAGAGGGAACTGTGAAAAACCAACCCATCCCCATCCCTTCCATCCCTGCTCCATAAGGCAGAGACAGCTGGATCCAGAAAAGCAGATTATGTATTTTAATAAGTGCTGATCAGTCATAGCTGCTGATTTTTATAAATGACATTAAAATAAGAGAATGTTTCAGCAATAATGTCATATTATGACAAGCCATTGGTTTGACTGCTGCCTCGTAAAATAATGCATGAATAACAAAAAGCATATGAAATGAAACCTGGAAATGATGAGAAATCATGTTTTAAGTTCTCAAAATGTTTGGAGGAGAATCTCAGAAGTAAGAAATGCCTCACCAGGTTTGAGCTTAGCTGGACAAGGCTTTCAGGCACAGGCTGGGATCTTTTGGGCTGTCCTGTGCAGGGCCAGGAGCCACCTGCAGAGGAGGAGGATCCCGGGAGAGCTCAGAGCCCCTTCCAGAGCCTAAAGGGGCTCCAGGAGAGCTGGAGAGGGACTGGGGACAAGGCATGGAGGGACAGGACACAGGGAATGGCTTCCCACTGCCAGAGGGCAGGGATGGATGAGATATTGGGAATTAGGAATTCCTGTGTGGGAGGGTGGGGAGGGGCTGGGCTGGAATTCCCAGATTTGCTGTGGCTGCCCCTGGATCCCTGGCAGTGCCCAAGGCCAGGCTGGATCTCTGCAGCTGTGAAGATCACCCAGAGTGGAGCCAAAAGGAGCAGTGGGGCCTTGGCCTGTTGATTCCCCAGGATGATAAAAACAAGGAACACAGTGACAGCCACAGGCACAGGCACAGCACTGATGAGGAATGAGAGGAGCAGGTGAGGAAGGAGTTGGGTGATGCCATTAGGAGCAGCAGCCACACAGGAGGGTCACTAATCCAATTACAGCCACACCACAGACAGGGAGAGGCACCTCTGCTAATCAGGGAGCTTAACTGGGAGAGAAAACCAAGCACAGACCGAGAGCTCAGTGCCAGGGATGAGGCTGAGTTGACAGAGCCCAGAGTGCCCTGACCTGAGCTGGGCTGAGCTGCCAGGGGCACTGGAGTGGATGGATGGCTCATCCCAGAGCTCCAGGGGCACTGGAGGGGATGTGACTGTGAATATGGACTTTAATTAGTGTTAATTGTTCCAGTGAGTGACAAGATTGCCCCCAGCTGCCCCCTCCTGTCAGGGACTTGTGCAGAGCCACAAGGTCCCCCCTGAGCCTCCTTTGCTCCAGGCTCAGCCCCTTCCCAGCTCCCTCAGGGATTCTCCAGCCCCTTCCCAGCTCCATTCCCTCCTGGAATCACATTTCCAGCCCAGCCCCAGGGTGTCCTGCCTGCCACGAGGGGCCAGGTGAGGTGGATGTTCTCCCACCTGGCAGATTCCTGCTCAGCATTAGCTCAGTGTGAGCTGTCCCACTGTTTTGTTGCATTTTCTTTACATTTTAATCAGCAGTAAAATCCTTCCAAAGGATTGATTCCAGCACTGGAGAGGCCCTGCAGAGTCTCAGTGCAAACACTTCCACACAGCAGTGATTTCCAACATGCAGCTATTCCTTTTCAATGCTCTTAATCCATTTAACTTCTGCTTTCATAGCGTCTTACTCAATACACTGGAGGGTTTTATGTTGGAGTTAAAGCTTTTGAAAAGCCTCTGTGCATTACACAGGTCACTGGTGTTCTTCAGTTTTACAAACTTCCATAATATCTGCAGCTTTGATATTATTTCCTTGCAGAAGAAAAGGTTAAAAACTGTGTAAACACTTCAGGACCTGGAGCTGAGTCGAGTGCTGGTTTGCTTTACAATCTCCACGCACGCAGGATGGAGGAGAGCATCAATTTAGAATTCCAGAGTTTGTCATTCAGGAGTTATCACGACTTTATTTCCTTTCTGTTGTTGTTGTTGTTTCTCTGGGCTTTGTGTGCTTTAAATCCCGGGCTGTGTGACAGAAATGGCCTCGTAAAAGGGCTGGGAGCCATGGACAGGAATCAGCAGAGGGGCTGGGAGGGCCCCAGGCACAGCAGGGACCCCAAAGGCCCTGCTGAAGGTACAGAATCCTGCAGTCCTTGGGGTGGAAAAGACTCCAATGCCAAATCCAAATTCCAACCCAGCACTGCCAGGGTCACCACTGCCCCATGTCCCCAAGTGCCACATCCACAGGGTTTAAATCCCTCCAGATATGGGAACTCCACCCTGCCCTGGGCAGCTGTGCCAGGGCTGGACAGCCCTTTCCATGGAGAGATTTTCCCAATATCCAACCTGAACCCTCCCTGGCACAACACCTGGCACTGCCAGGGATCCAGGGGCAGCCACAGCTTCTCTGGGCACCCTGTGCCAGGGCCTCCCCACCCTCCCAGCCAGGAATTCCTAATTCCCAATATCCCAATTAAACGCACCCTCCTGCAGCTCAGAGCCATTCCCTGTCCTGTCTGAGCTGGCAGGGCTGGCCCAGCCCCACCCTGAGCAGGCAGATGGGGGAACAGCTTGGAGTTTGCCACCACCCACAGGAGCAGGGGGTGGCCTGGCTGGCATCTGGAGCAAGCAGTCGGCGAATTATTTCCAGGAAGAGCAGTGATTTTGGAGTCAATGAGCCATTTAATCTGCTCTGGAATTATCTCTGTGGGGAAAGGGAGCTGGGGGAGATGAGTGGCTGCTGGAAGGTCACTGGAAAACCAGGATTGAGCTCTGTGTCCCTCTCTGGCTGGGGCTTCATCCCTGGGATGTGACCTCGGAGGGGAGCCTTTGATGGGGTCACACGAGGTTATGGCACATTCATGGTTCTGTCCCTTTCACGCCCAAAACCGGAGCTGTCAGGACCTGTTCCCTTCACAGCCCCCAGCTCTGCTGCCAAAGGGAGGAGAGCCTGCTCTGCCTGTGGATGGGTGTCCCAGGGGAAAAGTCCCTCTGTGTGCTTGGCTCCCTCCAACATCCTGGAATCAGGCTTGGAGAATTTGGGTGAAGGCCAAAGGGGCTGCCCTGGGCACCATCTCCAGCAGCACGTTCTGAGTCCAGAGCCAGGAAAAGCAAAAAACACCTCGTGTCCCCTCCCGGGAACGGTCCTAGAATGGTTTGGGTGGGAAGGGACCTTAAATCCTACCCCATCCCACCCCATGGGCAGGGACACCTCCCACTGTCCCAGGCTGCTCCAAGCCCCAAATATCCCATCCATCCCTGCCCTCTGGCAGTGTCCCATAAGGGGTGAGTGAGGGAAGGGACAGCCCTGTGAGGGATGGGGAGAGGCAGACCCATGCTCTCAAACAGGAGCACCTTCCTCCTGCAGACATGGAAACCCCACGGAAACCCCATGGAAACCCCATGGAAACCCCATGGAAACACCATGGAAAACCCATGGAAAACCCATGGAAAACCCATGGAAATGCCATAGAAACCCCAGGGAATACCCCATGCAAAACCCATGGAAAACCCATGGAAACCTCCTGGAAACTCCGTGAAAAACCCCTGGAAAACCCATGGAAAACCCTCCTGCAAGCAATTAAACAGCCTTTAAGTCACCTCACCGGTGCCTTGCTCTGTCAGTGCCCATGGCAGTGATTCCAGTGACAGGGCTGTGTGAGCATTTCGTGTTATTTTAATTCAATTTAATCACTGACAAGCCTTTCATACTCAGAGGTGCACGGTGAAGCCACGCTGTGTGCAGAGACACGAGCTGGAGGGGAGGAAATGCAATGTGTCTCATCAAACAACAAAAACAATCAGTACCAGAAGCTCTTCTGCCTCTTCTTCCTGTTTTGCAATCAATGGGTTGAGGCTGGGATTTTTTAAAAATAATTTTTTAAAATGGACTTTTCAACTGAACCACTCTGGAGCCTGAAATGCTGCGTGCAAGGGAAAGGGGAAAAGAATTATTTAAAAGGAGGAAATTTGTCTACAAATCCTTGAAATTTGTCTACAAATCCTTGTGCTTCCCAGAAATTCTCTCTTCTGTCTGCAGACTCCTAGTCTCTTCTGGTTTGTGTGACTTGTGGTGGCCCCAATTTCCACTGGGAGAGCAGGGATCTCCTGCAGACCCCTGAGTGTTCTCTGATTGGAGCAGTGCAGAGAAAGAGCCCGTCCTAAGGGCCAGCTTCTGTCAGTGGCATAAAGGAGAAATAAATATTTGTGAGCTCCACACCCAGAAGAATTACGGCTCCTCAGTGTTTCTTTGGAATTCAAGAGGAATTAAACCAGGAGGGTGGGAGCAGCATCAGCCCAGGTCTCAGAATTGTCCCACGGGAGGGACCAGAGCAGCTGCATCCCTCCCTCCATCCCTTGTCCCCTCCTCACTCCTGTGGGGAGAGCACCCCAATCCCACAGGATCCAGAGCTGGGAGCCCTGCAAGCCCCAGCCCCTTTCCCCTGCAGCTCCCATCACAGCCTCACCCAGCACGCTGCAAACCAGGAGCGAACAGAGACATAAGACGCCCAGATTGCAGCTCTGGAGCAGCCCAGATGTACTTTAATGTGCTTTAATAGGGCCAGTTAATACCTCACTATCTCTAAGTTACCGCTGTAATTGCTCCCAGCCCTAATTGGTGCCCGGTAATTATCTCTGAGGCACTCGGCGCCCTCAAGGTCAGGGCTGGGAGAGAGCAGTGATGAGAGAAAGGGGTTTGAACTCTGCTCTCCAGCTGCAGGGGCTGCAATCCACTGAACACAGGGCTGCAATCCCAGCCTGAGCCCCCAGCCTGCTCTTGCAGCCCTCATCCCTCTGCACTGGACATTTCCAGGGCTCAGCTCTGAGCTGCCGCAGCAATTAAAGACATTTCTGCAATATTTGCCCCACTGCTCCTCCTTTCTGCCTTTAACACATTTCTGGTGTGGTTTAACTCACGAGGGGTTAATTAAAGCCTGGGATCTGTTCAAGGAGGGCTCTGCCCCTCTGCCCCTGTGCTCAGGTGAGAGCCCACCTGCAGAGCTGCCCCAGGACAGCCCCACATCAGCAGGACCTGGAGCTGCTGCAGCGAGCCCAGAGGATGCTCCCAGGGCTGGTGCCAGGGAGCACCTTTTAATTCAGCACCCTAAACCAAAGAATTCCCCAAACCTGATGATCCTCATGGACAGAACATGATTCCTTAAGTATTTCTGTCTCAGGAAGCAAAAGCAGCTATAAAAACTGAAATAGGGAAATAGAACTGTGGAGTTCTCAGTATAATTCGGAATAAAACCTCACGAGCGCGGCTTTAAAACTTCATTAATGCAATAAAGAATAATCCAAAGCAAGCCTGGAGTCTGTTGCATTAAGGATGAGGCTGTTGCAGTCAGCTCTGGAGGGCTGGGAGCAGCAGCAGCCTCTGTGGGTTCCTGCTGCTCAGGGGGCAGCTCCATCCATCCCCCCAAGGCCTCCTCATCCCTCACCACCCTGCAAGTCCCAGAAGAGCAGAGCCCTGGCTCAGCCTCCTCCCAAAGCCTGGCCTGGCAGAGAAGGAAAGATCCCTGCAGGAACTCGGGGTCACACAGGGATTGGGGACATTTCTCCTGGGGCAATGTCAGGGGGCAGAGGATGCAGTGCTGCCTTTCCTGGGGATCAAAACCTGCTTTAAAAAATGGAATCTTTATTCAAATCTCACTTTCTGGTTTTTAGTGAGTCAAATGATTGTTTCTGCACCCTCCATTTCAAAAATGAACGTCCTCTCTCATCACTTGTTCCTGCAGGTTTTAACCACAGCCCTTTAGCATGGGTTTTAACAGAGCTGCTGCCATTTGAACCCAACCAGCCTGGCCCTGACCCCAATCCTGACCCCAGGCTCAGTCCCAGCCTGATCCTGACCCCAATCCTGACCCCAGGCTCAGTCCGAGCCTGATCCTGACCCTGGTCCTGACCCCAGGCTCAGTCCCAGCCTGATCCTGACCCCAGTCCTGACCCCAGGCTCAGTCCCAGCCTGATCCTGACCCCAATCCTGACCCCAGGCTCAGTCCGAGCCTGATCCTGACCCCAGTCCTGACCCCAGGCTCAGTCCGAGCCTGATCCTGACCCCAATCCTGACCCAGGCTCAGTCCCAGCCCAGTCCCAGTCCTGCTCCATGCCCCAGCAGCAGAACCTGCCCAGGTCACTCCCAGCCCTGCCCTTGCTCGTGGCCAGACCTGTCACAGGAGACGCTCTGGTGTGAAAATCCAACACCTGCAGCAGTGGGTTCCTGCTGCCCCTGCACCTTCCTGGCATCCCCAGAGAAAACCCCTCAGGGGTGATGACAGCTGATACTACAGAATGTACCCATATTTGCATTTTTAGCCTCCAAACCAAGTAGCTCTGCCAGGGTATTTTGATTTTCAGCCTGCGAGAGCAGAAGGGCAAACCTTGGGAGTTCCTATTGCCCAATCCCATTATTTTATGATGTGAGTTTTGACATGAATAACTGTCTGCTTTGGCTGCCTGGATTGAGCTTTAAATTTTCATTGGAGGTGAAATCTCCCACCTTCCCCCTCGCTGTGGCATTCTCCTTCCTCCTGCAATCCAAGTGTCCTTTCAAGCTCTTCCTAATGGATTTAGTAAATGAATCAATTAGGCAGAGAAAGAACACTGAGGTGCTTCTGTGCAGATGAGTATTTTATGTTTGATATGTGAGTCAGAGCTGAGCAATTATTACCATTTAATATTTATTTAATGCATCTGATGAGCTGCTGCAGCGAGGAACTTGTGGAATAAAATATCCTCTCCTGGTTCTCCCTGCAGCTCCTTAAGGAGGGAGCTCTGAGCAGGAGGTGATGGGAAAGAGCAGGAAGAGGGATTTCTGTCAATGCAGAGGTGTTGGAGCAGATCTGCTGAGGGGTGGGGGCTGCTGGAGCACTCACAGCTCCCACTGCATTCCCCAAGGAGCAGCTCCCGAGCCTTGCTGATTCCGGGCTCTCTCTGATCTCTGCCCAGGAAGGAGCTGCTCAGATCTGGGGTGTGAGAGTCACTGCAAGGACGGGGGAGGTGTGTCCTGGGCTGGCCCTGGCACCTCCTGCAGCCCCAGCTGTGCCCTTTGAGTGCCAGGGAGGGCTTTGGCCCCTTCAGGACTCGAGTTCTGGCCACAGACTGGTGAGGCTGCAGCAGCTCTGGAGTGTCTGCAGGGAATCAGGGATTCACAGAACAGCTGAGGCTGGGAAAGCCCTCACACAGTCAGCTGTACCCCAGCACTGCCAGGGCCACACTGCCCCATGTCCCCAAATGCCACATGCACAGGGCTGGAGATCGCTCCAGGGATGGGCACTCCAAAGCTCCCTGGGCAGCCCCTGCCAAGGCCTGAGCACCCTTTCCATGGGGAAATTCCTGCTGCTGTCCACCCTGAGCCTCCCCTGGCCCAGCCTGAGGCCGTTCCCTCTCCTCCTGTCCCTGGTCCCTGGGAGCAGAGCCCGACCCCCCCTGAGCCCCCTCCTGTCAGGGACTGTGCAGAGCCACAAGGTCCCCCTGAGCCTCCTTTGCTCCAGGCTCAGCCCCTTCCCAGCTCCCTCAGGAATTCTCCAGGCCTTCCCAGCTCCCTCAGCCTCTCCTGGGGCTCCAGCCCCTTCCCTGGCCCCCGAGGAGCTCTGAGGGTTGGTCCAACAAAACACAGAGGTCCAGAAGAGGTGAGGAGATCCAAACCCACCCGACTCCCACCCATCCCACACCCTTGTGCCTCTGCTCTTTGTGCTGTTCCCATCAGAGCCCCCTGAGCCCTAGAGCTCAGGCAGGGCTCCCACCCCTCCTGCACCCAGCACCCCCCGGCCAAAGGGACCTCTTGGGTGGCCAAATCCTCCCCCAGCCCCACGGGCAGCCAGGCTGAAGCTCCCCCTGCAAAGCTCCCCCTAAATCATCTATTTTCTGCTGTGCAGCACAAGCACCTCCTTATCCCTCTTTTCCAATAACAATCTCGGTGTTGAGGGTGTTGAATTCTGAGGGTCATCCTTTCAGGTGGAAAATAGCACAGAAATCCATTTACTGCTCTGCAGGTCCATTATCATCAGCACTGACACGAGTTCCTCCTGTACACGACAACATCCAAAAATTACCTGGGGAGAGGCTCCAGCACATCCTCAATTACAAACATTGCACTGGGTTTGCTTTAGAGGCAGCTTTAAAAAGAGTCCAGGGCTGGCTCATTTCCTTAATTTCCGATTAATTTGAAAAGCAGATTTTTTGCCCCAGTCTGTGATCCTGTGCCAGATTGTCCAGGCTATCAGGAGCACAGGTGAGCACAAACCTCTCAACTATTTAACCTCAGAATTACAGAATTATTTAGCTTGGAAATTATCTCCAAGATCAGAGTCCAACCTTTCTTTCCAGGCTCTCGGGTTTGGAATTACATCCCAAACTTCAAGCTGTAGTTTAAGGCACAAACTAAAAATTTTGATGCTTGGAAAACATTTAACCAGTCAAAAAAACATGTAATATATCAAGATTGTTGTCTGGTTGAGATGCACTTGGAATTAATGGAATTGGAAAGTTATTTCTCTCCTGTGGCTGAGCTACACCACGAGTGTCATTTTTTGGCCTTGCTGCAGCCTCTCCTCGGGCTTTTCAGGAAATCTGGGCTCAGATTTGGCAAATGGGCCCCTGGAAAGGCAAGGTTTGGAAAAAACCTTTAGAGAGAGGTGAAATAACCTGTTGTCCCCATCCATCCATGGCCCTGGGAGCGCTGGCTGGGCTCAGACAGGAGGCACAGGGAGCCCTGGGGGAGTCCTGGTTCCACCCCTGCCCCGGGCATGGCCAGGCTGGGGTCCCCTCACACCCCAATTCCATGTCCTGAGTTAATTCCATACCCCAATTCCACGTCCCTGTCTCTCCAGAGGATCCCCTGGCAGATCCCAGCCTGGCACCATTGTATGTGCAATTAGAAGGAAAAAGAAAATAGTTTTTTTATTTGAAAGCTTCCTGGCCTGGGAAACCTGGAACTTCAAGCCTGGGTCTAAAATGACATTAATTCTCCATCTCAGCCAGCAAAAAGCCAGATGATTCTCTTGTTCTTAATTGGTTTGTGATGTTCATCTACTCATCAGATGCCACTGAGGAGTGCTGGAGTGGAAAAAGGGAATATCGGGGTTTTACTGTGCCTGATTCCTGCAGCAGCCTGGGCAGAGGGACAGGGGCTGGGGATGGGACCTGGATGGGTGACACAGATGGCAGTGGGACACCCCTGAACCTCCTCCCTCCATCCCGGCAGGGGTGCCTGGGGGTTAAAAACACAGACACTCACATGGGTTAAAAGGGACCTTAAATCCCATCCCATGGATCCCATCCCATCCCATTCCATCCCTGCCATGGCAGGGGCACCTCCCACTGTCCCAGGCTGCCCCTGGATCCTCAATGTCCAGCCTGGCCTGGGACACGGCCAGGGATCCAGGGGCAGCCACAGCTGCTGGAAAATGCATTTCACTTCCCACAGGAGCAGTGTGGATCACCAAGAGTGGAACAGAAATCCCAGAGTCCTGGAATGGTTTGGGCTGGAAGGGACCTTAGGGATCATTCTGAGAGAGAGAGATTTGTCTTTACAAACAAACAAATATAAAGTTGGATACTGAGAGATGGCAGAAACAATGGGAAGAGCCATAAATTCCATAGGAATTCCACTGAGTGACACAAGGAAAGAAAAGGGGGTTGGGTAATACATTAGATGGGGTCTGTATTAGGGGATTTGGGAAGTCTGCACCTCTCAAATACCTCAGCCAGTGGGAAAAGAGAGAGGGAAATGTGGCTGGGATATTGGGATAAAAGGAGGCTGTGTCCTCCAAAAATCTGAGAGACCCCATGGGACATTCCCATCACCTCTCCCTTTATTCGAATAAAATCACAGGACTCCTCTGTCTCCTTTTTGGCCATAAACCTCTGCTGTTTGTGGATTAATTTGCCTCACAATCCCATTCCAACTCCCCACCATGGGCAGGGACACCTCCCACTGTCCCAGGCTGCTCCAAGCCCAATGTCCAGCCTGGCGTTGGGCACTGCCAGGGATGAAACATGGAATAAATAATTCAGAAGCCACTTAAAAAGAGCTTTTGTGTCCCAAAGAGTCTCTCAGGCAAGAAACCAGCCCTGCACTCTGCAAATACAAAAATATGTTTAAATCCAGGAATTCTGAGGAACTCTGACGTACCTAAAACACCTCTGCCAGCAGCCACAACCCCTTGTGCTTGTTGATAAAAATTCATTAGGGATGTTGAAAACTCATTAATATGCAGCCAGAACGAGTGCAATTATCAGCCAGACCAAAAATAGGATTAGTCTGGATTTCTCCTCAGCGTTGGAAGGGAGAGAAGGGTTCTCATGCCAGGTGTAGCATTAACTGCTTTTATTCCTTATCTTCCCCCAGTTACTGAGGAGGCAGCAACAGCACCTATGGAAATAAAGTGGTTTTGAGCTATTAGGAAATAACTGGGTAAAACAGAATGGCAGGGAAATCAGAAAGGGGGGAAGAAAAGTGACCCTCCATCAGCATTTTGAAAAGGATGGAAAGGTTTGTCTGGAAAATATAGTTGTTGCTGATCTGAGAAAAAAAAAATTGATTCAAGTAATGGAAAGGGTAAAAATAGAGCTAAATAATGATCGTGGATAAAGGAACAATTGTCATTCCCCGAGAGCTGGGGGAGCTCCTGGAGCACAAATGATGCACCTGATGGAGGGGGGGGTCACACCTTGTGCTGCCAGGGGAACTGACATAATCTACTCAGGATTTCAGTCAATAGCTCGCAGTTCCTTAACTAAGAAAGCAGAAAAATACCCAATCAATAGCGCGGTCTTTAAACAATTAACGCTGTCTCGGTGATTGGGCTCCGGCTGAGAGCAATCCCGGCCCTGCAGGAATTGATGGGCAGCCCCAGGCTGCTGAGAGATTTAATCAGGGCCTTGGAGGGAAACAGAAAATCAGCGCTGATCACATTTGCAGCAGAGAACAGAATGGCAGGGATGGAAAATAAGGAAAACTTATTCCACTAACACAATTCAATGTGAATCTCATAAAAACCTTCCCTGCCCGTGGCAAGGGGCTTGGACTGGATGGCCTTTAAAGGTCCTTTCCAACCCAAAACAGTCCATGATTCTAAGACAATTAAGTAATATTCCTTATACCACTTTTACACTTGAGGCCAGAGTTCCTTGGAATAAAAAATAAACATTGGATCTGCAGCAAAAAAAAAAACTTCACTCAGTGTGCACCTTGTGAGTAAATAAATGAGAAAAAAAATATTTTCAAGATTGTCTTCAATAAAAATGAGGAATTTCTCATGGAAATCCCACTGTTTGCAGCGGTGAGGGCGTTGTGGTGGGGTTGGCACTGAGACTGAAAGGTGAGGGAAAGGCAAAGTTTGGGGAGGTGCAGCCACCACTGAAACCTCCAGACAGCAAGAATTGTTTGAATTGTCAGATTTAAGGAACATTTACACAAAATTAAAGATATTGGGTTGGAACTGGATGATCTTCGAGGTCCCTTCCAACCCAAACCATTTCATGAGTGGCCAGATTCTATGATATTTATATTGTGCAACTAACAGCTCACATTGCAATAGAAGCTTTGTTTACAAACTCCCTTTGCTTTGCAGGAGTTTCCAGCTGGAAATCCCTGCTGGAAATCCCGGCACACCCAAAGTTTACAGGAATAAATCACTGGCAGTGCCCGAGGTGGCCAGAGCAGGATGGATCCTCCTGCACCCGGGGAGAGCTGCTGTTGCAAACACAGATTTGGGGTTTTTTATCCCGGTGAGTGACCAAAAATTCCATGTCAGCTGCTTTATTGGGCTGTAAAAAGCCTGGCATTATCAGAATGAGCCTTCCCCTGCTTCCAAACAATCCCAAAAAAATGAACTTCCAAAATGAGCTCCTGCAAAACAGCCCCGTTCCCGTGGGTGTGCCTGGAATGGCATTGACTGCACTCAGCCACAGCTCCCTGAAATCAAATCTGGGAGTTTTTCCACACTCTCAGGGATAAGGAGAAGTTTTTCCTGACAGGCAATTGCTTGGCATCAATTCCCATTCCCACATTATCCTCACAGTGACCCCTCATCCCACACCATCCCTGAGGGAATCCCTGGAATCACCCAGAGCCTGTGGATTTCTCCCTTCTCTCCCTTTTCCTGAGCCAATTTCTGTCCCCAGCTTAATTGTGCATCCATCAGAATGTGCTAAAAATGCTGCAATATTCCCAGTTAACCAGTGCTGAGGTTCCAGTCACACCCCAGCTCTAGGAGACTTCCTGATGAAGCTCATGGGAAGATTTCCAGCTCCTGAGGTTCACCCAAAAATCCCAAGGGATTCCCCATCCTACAGGAATTCTGCTCTGGAGCCAGGCTGGGAGAGCTGGGAATGTTCACCTGGAGAGGAGAAGGATCTTGGTCTGAACTCAGAGCCCCTTGCAGGGCCTGAAGGGGCTCCAGGAGAGCTGGAGAGGGACTGGGGACAAGGCATGGAGGGACAGGACACAGGGAATGGCTTTCCATTGACAGGGTCAGGGATGGATGGGATATTGGGAATTGGGAATTCCTGGCTGGGCTGGAATTCCCAGATTTGCTGTGGCTGCCCCTGGATCCCTGGCAGTGCCCAAGGCCAGGTTGGACACTGGGGCTTGGAGCAGCCTGGGACAGTGGGAGGTGTCCCTGCCATGGCAGGGGTGGCTCTGGGTGGGATTTCAGGTCCTTTTGAACCCAAACCATTCTGGGATTCTGTTCCTGCTCTGTTGTGTCTGCAAGGGCTGAAACTGAAGAGAAAATGAGAATTTCCTTCCCTGCCTGTCCAGGTGTTTTTCTGTGTTGGTAAAACCCAAACAAACGCAGGAGCAGCTCCTGGCTGGGGCACCCCCTGTGCTCAGGAAAAACCCCACAGCTGGTGCTTTAATGGGCAATGAAATCCCACACCATAAACCAGCCAGAACTGAAGAACTGGGGTAATTAGTGACTAAATCCTCCATAAGGAAAAAAAAAAAAAAAAAAGAAGAGCATTTTCTCTATTGATATTTCTGGGTAAGGAACGATTTAGTGCCAAACCTGTTACAAAATGAGCAAGGGCTGGAACAGAGACCTGTGGGAAGCACCTGGTGCTTCTCCTCAGCCCTTTATGAGCTACAGAACATCCACAGCAAAACAAACCAACAAAAGTTATTTAAGAAGAAATCACGTGTTCAGTACCACAGTTGCTCTGCTCAGGCAGTGTTTGCCAGGCAGAAACACAAATGGAATAAGAGCATAAAACATTTCACAGCAGCCTGACAGGCTGGTGGAAACAAAGAACTCTCCCTGACATGACACCAGTGCTTTAATTCACAGAATCCTCCCAGGCACCGTCCCACCTCCTGATGGCAAAGAGAGAGCTCAGAGGGAAAAGCAGGGGGAAAAAAACAACATTTTAAAAAAAAAAGGAGGAAAAATCTAATGGAATGTGACACTTTTGGACAAAGCTGCTCTGTCTGGAACCACTGAAGCCCTGGAAATGAGAGTGTGAAAATTCAACACTGAAAATAAAAAAATAAAAATTAAAAAAATATTAAAATAAAGAGAGAGTAAAACCCATGTGCTGCACCTGGATAACTGGGCAGTGAGGAGACCCAGCTGGGGCCAGCCCCATGGCTCTGTGACCTTGGGGACAGTGGCAATGTCCCCTCCTGGGGCTCTGACACAGCTCAGGAACTCTCCCTGCTCCCCTCATGCCTGGAAGTAACTCCCAGTCACTTTCCCAGGACAGGAACTCCCACTGATCCATTGTTCAGTGCTCCAGGCTAAATTATCCAAACTCCAGCTCCTCTCCAGTGCTCAGAAAGGGCTGGGAAAGGCAAAAAGTTTTAAATCAAATGCTGAGGAGCTGCAGATGGCAAAGAGGAATTCACACTGCAAGCATCCTCCTCTGTCAGAGGCTCCAGAGCCACGGTTCAGCATCATTTAAATCTCCAGCAAGGAAACACAAATTACCTGCTGCTTGTTTGGCTCCTTCCCCCTGTACTTTGTTGCTTAGGAACCGCTCTAAATGAGTGGTTTGGTTTATTTAAAATGAAATAAGAAGAAAACCACACCACAAACGTTCTCCCACGTTCAGTGAGGATATGAAGGTGAAGAACAGGAGTTTCACATGCCTGAATCCCATGGGAGTGAGGCTAATCCAAAGAATTAAAGAATTCCTGTTAGCAGGAGTGGATGATGGAACATCCAGGTGTCCAGAGTTTAATTACCATTGCTGGATTCTGAGCACAGATTTTTATTCCTAAAATCTTTAGAAGGGTTTGATATTTAGCCCTTAGAAAATAAGAGCAAAACACAGAACATTCCTTTAGTAACAGCATCACCATTTCATGGAATTATGGAATATTCTGAGCTGGGAGGGACCCACAGGGATCATCCCAACCCCTCTCCCTGCACAGACACCCCAACGATCCCAGCCTGGGCATCCCTGGGAGCAGTGTCCAAATGCTCCTGGAGCTCTTCAAGCCTGGCCTCATTTCCTGCAGGGGTCACTGCCCTTCCTGGTGCAGGTGTCTCCAGAACACCTGGGAACCCCTGAGTTGGCAGTGCTGCTGCTAACACGCTCTGGGTTCAGCTCTTCATCCATTGGTAACAATCCCAGAGTCAGGGAAAAAGATTCTGAGATTTGGAATAAAGGGCAGGACTCAGGAGCTCGAGGATGTTGTGGGGTCAGACACAGAGAAAATCAGAATCACAGACAGGTTTGGGTTGAAAGGGCCCTCAAAGCCCAGCCAGTGCCACCCCTGCCATGGCAGGGACACCTCCCACTGTCCCAGGCTGCTCCAACCTCAAACAGCCTGGCCTGGGACACTGCCAGGGATGGGGCATTGTCTGCAGATGGCACAAGAACCAAACAGGAGAGACCCACAAGTGTTTCCTAGTCCAGGAAAAACCAGTGTTTGCCTTTGGTGCTGCTTTAGAGCCTGCAGGAGTGACAATAGAAACAGAACACTGAGAAATCCCTGCACAAGGAGCTCTGTAGCTGAAAGCATTCCCTGCCACCTTTGCTGGTATCCCATCAACACCTGGAGCAAAAGGCACTGAGCTCACACTGGATTTACCACAGAAATCAAAGCATTTGAAACATGTCCGGGGAGCCAGGGACAAAGGAAGATCCTCTAAAACAGGATGGAATTTGTAAAACAGAAATAACCCCAGGAACACAGTTCTGGCTCCCCTGAGCGTGCAGCACCTCCAGCCTGGATGGGGAAGGTGCATCCTTTGGGTTTTTGTGGGGGCTCCATCCCAGATCCGTGTTCCAGTGCCAGCTCTGCTTCTGCCACTTTGGTGCCACCCATGGTGCCACTCCGTGTACAGCCCATCACTGATGGACAGAGCTGCAGTTCCCTTTCTAAGCCCAGTTTTATGAACAGGAGCTGTTGAGCAGATGCCATAATCCTAGAAATGGAGAAATGCAATCTCTAATGAAAACCAGTGAAGTCTGTGGTGTCACTGTCATGCTCCCAATCCTTCCTCTATATTTCCCCACACCTCAAAACCAAGAAATCCAAATTCTCCTTGGTGCTCTCCACTCCATGGGTTTATTCTCTCTCACTGAGAGAATTCTGTATTGGCACCAGTGGCACCTGTTGGGAGAGGCTCTCCTTTTCCAGACCTCCAAATTAACCCCTCTGAGCTGTGCCAGCTTTGGGGAGGGGATCAGTGGGGCAGCCCTGCAGCTTGGAGGATTCCCAGAGCAGGATGTGGGAAAAGCTGCAGGAAAAAGGATCTGAGAACCCCTCCTGTGCACTCACAGTGCCACAAAGACCCCAGGGCAGCAGGGCCTGACTGATGGCTGTCCTCAGTCCGGGCACGAGCCTCGCTCAGCCAGTCTGGAAAAGCAATTGCAGTTATTGATCCCAGCCCAGCTGAGCTGCCTGTATTTAACAGCTCCCCCAGCTCCCTGGGGCTGCTGAGGGCAGCCCTGATGGATGGCCCAACTCTGCTCAGCAGCACTGCTAACGAGGCTGCCCCGAGCCCAGCTAACGAGATCTGGGAACAGGGGGTGTTCCCGTTATCCAGGGATACGACATGTTCCCCTTTGTCCCATGGACAGGGGACATTCCCCTTTGTCCCATGGACAGGGGACATTCCCCTTTATCCCATGGAATTAGGGGCACCACCCACAGCTTAGGCCCTGTCTCAGGTGAAGGGAAGGAGGGTGAAGCCCAGCTCTGTCTGCTCACCCAGTCCCTCCTGGCCCCACCACCCTGGAAAAGCCATTTCCATGCCCCATCCCAGTCTCTCCCTCCAAACATTGGGAAGAAAACCCACCCCAAATCCTGCTGTGACCCCACCAGGGCTGTGGGACCCCTCGCTCTGCTCAGCTTGAGCTGCTCCCTGTGCATTTTACACAGCAGGAAAGTATATTCTTGTGGTTTTTTAACCCACAAAAGGAGCCTCCAAAACTCCCACATCCCCTAAATCACACAGCAAACTCTCTCAGCAAAGGTTTGCAGAACTTCTCAGGTCCATTTGAAGCAGCAGGTTTGATTTCCCACAGCCCAAATCACAGCCCTGCCACTCACTGCACAATTCCCCCTGCTCTGCCTTCAGCTTTGTCACGGAGAAATATGGGATGTGAGGAAATAGGGCACTATTAACATCAAGCAGCTCTTTGAGGGAGCTCAGGGATTCTGGTTTGTCAGCAAAAACCTTGACAGCAAATCCAGAGCTGTCAGAATCACGTGCTGCTCCGTGACTATTCCAGAATAATTCACCTACTGGATTTATTATGGCAAGATAATTAAAGCAAATTATCATGACAAGATAATTAAGGGGAAAAGCATTGCGTGTACTATCAGAGAAGCCTCAGGACACACTTTTGCTAATTTATATCTTGATCTGTGTTCTAGCCTACATTATCCGTCAGATACTACAGTCCACACAGGAGTGCTTTGGGATTCTGGAGTTAAGGCAAACTCCCTGCTCGGGCCCAAAGCACACCTCCCGTAAATAAAGGAACATTACCTGACATCTCTGCAGCACTGATGGATTATTTATAGCTGCTTTAACAAGCCACTGGATAAATATCTCCAAGTGGCTCTTTCTAAGTGGGAGATACCACATCAAACAGGCACTGAAGGCTTTGGGGGTTTTTGTGGGGGATTTCAAAGGACAAAATATTCTGAAGTTCAGAAATTTGCTGCCAAACCTTAAATTTTAATTTTACTGCTGCTCTGGGATGTTCAGTGCAGCAGCAGGAGTTTCAGGGGGGCTGCTGAGATCCTGACCCAGAGGGACACAGCAAACTCCATCAGAGACAGATGTGAACGGGAGTCCCTTCACCACCTTGCAATTCCCCTTTCCCCTGATTTGCACAGGGATCCACTGGAGCCATCCCTCTGGAGCAGTTTGGCCACACGCTGATTCAAACCCTAAACTCCCAAAGATACTGAGGTGCCATTCCAGATGTGCCAGCAAGCACAGAATAACATTTATTCATTAACACCAATTTAACTGTCTACATCCAGAGCCAGGAGCAGCCATGGGTCCTCCTGCCCCGCACATTCTGGGGGTTCCCAGCACAGGGACTGAGCCAGAGCCCCCCAGGTTTATCTCTCAGAGCCCCCCAGGCTCAGCTCCCAGAGCCCCCCAGGTTTATCTCTCAGAGCCCCGGGGATCCTCAGGAGAGACAGAGGAGCCCAGGACTTGTCACCCCTTTCAGCCAAGGGACACGCTCCAGAATCACTGAACCCATCAGGCTGGAGAAGACCTTTAAGATCATCCATCTAGTGGGATTCACAGAAGGTTCGGGGTGGGAAGGCACCTTGCAGACCTGAGGCAGCACAGAGGCATCGAGGTGACTTCCATGAAAAGCCGAGGATGATGGAAGGGATGAAGCCAAGCTTTGCCCACTGCAGGTACCTGGGCTGTGCAGAACAGACCACACCGAGCTCCTGGCTCACAGCAGGAGGGTCCATGGCTGAATTCCCTGGGTCAAACTGAATTCCTCCTCTCCCCATCCCTGGTCATGGAGAACATCCCTGGAGCTGCAGACTGGCAGAAGCTGAGCTCCCCAAAAAGTCCCTCATTTAATTACATGAGATATTTAGCGTGTATTCTTAGCATTGCCATTAACTGAATCCCAGAATGGTTTGGAATGAAAGGGACCTAAAAACCCATCTCACTCCACCCCCTGCCATGGGCAGGGACACCTTCCACTATCCCAGGCTGCTCCAGCCTGTCCTGGGACACTGCCAGGGATGGGGGAATCCTCCAGTCACCCCTTTAATTTTGATTTTAATGGGAGCTCTCTTGGAACTGCTGCTCCATGGCTGCATCGTGGCTGTGGCACCAAGAGGGAGCTGGGTCCATGAGAACAGAGCTGTAGCAGAGTTATTTCAGCCCTGAGCCAGCAGCACAGGCTGCTCCTGCCCAGAGCCCCCTTTTCCTGACAAATGCTGCTGCTGTAGCTGGGAGGAGCAGAGCAGCCGCTGCCCCAGGGCAGGACGTGCTTCACCACCTGAACAAAACCCAAACCACATGACCCGGGCACACCCGGCAGCTTTGCTCCCTGAACCACATGTAGCCCTTCTGAATAGCAGCATCCATCAGGCTGGGTGATTTGCCAGTGCACAATAATTCCCTGGGAAGGCTCTGGAGAACAGATGAGCACAGACACCCCGTGCTCTGAGCAGCACCCCTGGCTCAGATCCTGCTTCTCCTGATCCCAGCCCGCCAGGAGCCAGCACAGGAGACAAAGGGAAGGCGAGTGGAGGCTGCTGGGGTCTGGGGGCTCTTTGCTGCAATAAACACTGCAGGGGAGCAGCAGTGTCCACCTGGAATGAGCCCAGCTGGAGCAGCTCTGCCTGGGACAGAGAGAGAACCAGCCTGGGCTGAGGAGCAGCCCCCACTGCAAAAGGACGGAGCAGCAGGGATAGGGAATTGTCCTTTTTTCCCAGTTCCAAAGCTGGGCAGCTTCACCCCAGCCCAGGAACAATGGTGTCTCCAGGTGGGAAAGGAGCTCAGAGAGAAAAGAGGAGGTGAAAAGGGTTTAAGGGGGACTCAGCTCTTCCACAGGGATCCCAAACCAGAGGGATCCCCAGGGATTTGTGGCTTTTCATTTCCAGTCTCCAGGATGACTCAAGGAGGGGGTGTTGGGCTCTCCTCTGCAGGTAGCAAGTGACCCAACAAGAGGAAACGGCCTCAAGGTGTGCCAGGGGAAGTTTAGGTTGGATACTGGGAAAATTCCATCATGGAAAGGGCTGTCCAGGAGTCCCCATGCCTTGGTTTAACAGCCCTGTGGGTGTGGCACTCAGGGACAGGGCTCAGTGGTGCCCTTGGCAGTGCTGGGGGACAGTTGGACTCAATCATGCAGGTTTTTCCAGCATAAATAATTCTGTTATTATACCCACAAACCAATCGTGTGTCCAGCAGGCACCGGGGGAACAGGAAAGGCTCCTGGGCATGGCAGGGAGGTTCCAGCACAGGGAACCACAGCTCAGAGTGGCCCTAAAGAGCTTGGGACTCACATAGAAAAAATTGGCTATAACACCTGTGCAAAAAATCTGATTTCTTCCTTCTCATTTCTGCTGAGGGGTTTTGGGGGGGATTTCTCATCTCTCCATGCAGAGCACCAGGGATGCTGCATTGGCCTTAGTGAGGTTTTTAGAATCATGGAATGGTTTCTGTTGGAAGGGACCTTGAAGATCATGCCATTCCCACTAGCCCAGATTTTCTTCTCACACCTTTAACCACTGGAGGCAGTTCTGTGTGGAGGAAGAGAAGTTTCACCCATTGTCATGCCTGGGTGAGGCTTTTGGGGTCAGTGGGGACAATAAATGGCAGAAATCTGTAAAACCCAGGTGTGTTTGATTCCAGCCATGAACCTGGAACTGCTGGAAGGCTCAGGCTGAGCTTTACTGCAAGCACAAACCACAGCCCCCAGAGCTGCTGATTGGGGATTTTTTTTCGTGTTTGGGTTTTTTTAAAGCTTTAATTACTCTGCCTACAGAACCACAGCTGCCTCTAACATTCCCTGCTCTGCCCCTCTCACCACAGAGCAGCGTAAACACAGCGAGGCAGAAAAGCCCAAGAAGGATTAAAAGAGATCAGGTTTAAGAATGATAGAATGACTGTCTTGGTGTTCTTGGGAGAGGGAAAACAAGTGCTCCAGAGGAGGGAAACACGGGCAAGTTTCCATCCAGGATGGATGCACAGAGCTGGGGCAGAGCCAGGAAAAGGGGATTTTCCGGGGTAGCACTGAGAGATGCTCAGAGCAAAGCCAGGGAGCTGCCACGAGCCCCAGCCTGAAGGATAATAAATAAATGCATCACAGGCTGGGGGGGCTCTGCATTCACTGCTGGAAAGGGAGCCTGGCAAGGGAAAGTTACCCAGAGACAGGAACAGCAATGCCACAAGCACACCTTGGCAAGGAAATGAGAGAGCAGCAGTAATAATAATTATTAACAGTTACTTGATCGTTTTATCCCCAGGATCTTTGTGTTTCTCCTGTGCTTTTATGAACTTTATCCTCTACTTAAAACTAGAGATGGTGCCAAGGCTCCCATGACAAGTGAGCTGCAGTTTGATCCAGCCCAGGGTGAGTTAGAACAGGGATTACCAAGTCCTGACTGAGGTCATGGAGCCCCAGAGCCCCCAGCACTGAGGGGCTGGGAGAGGCCTCCCCTCCCTTCCCAAGCACTGGGATCTGGAAATACTAAAAAATAAAAAAAACTACAAAAACAAAACAAAAAAATCCACAAAGAAACCAAAACCCAAAAAACCACAAAAAGCAAAACAAACAAATCAAAAAAAAGGAAAAAAAAACCCCAAAAAGAAACAAACAAACAAACAAAAACCCAAAAATGAAACAAACAACCAACCAAAAAACCCAAAAAATCCCCAACCAAACAAAAAACAGCAACAACAAAAACAGAAACAAGAACAAACAAAAAAACCAACAAAAATCTCACCAAAAAATTCCCCCTAACACCAGGGGAAGGACCCCAGGAACTCCAGGACTGCCTGGCCAATGTGCAGGGGCAAACAGCACCCCAGCAACTCTGATTTCCATCACAACACCAAATTCCTGAGCTTAACTGGGCTTTCCAGGGAATCCCTGCAGGCTCAGCTCCCATCTCTGAGAAATTTCCTTGTTGCAAACTCCCCCCTCAAACAGTCCCAGCCCTCAAAAGCAGCTGGACACCACAGGCAGATTTGGGGGTTTCCCTCTCAGCTGAGTTGTTCCAGGAGGAGCTCACCTGGAAACAGAGCAGGGTTTGGCACAATCCCCACCCTGGGCTGGGACAATCCCACTGATCCTGTGCTGGGCCACCCAAATCCACCCCCGTGTTTGGAATTGGAATCATCAAATCCCAGAAAACTTAGGGTTCAAAGAAACCTTAAATCCCATCCCATCCCACCCCTGCCATGGCAGGGACACCTCCCACTGTCCCAGGCTGCTCCAAGCCCCAGTGTCCAGCCTGGCCTTGGGCACTGCCAGGGATCCAGGGGCAGCCACAGCAAATCTGGGAATTCCAGCCCAGCCAGGAATTCCTAATTCCCAATATCTCATCCATCCCTGCCCTCCATTTAAGGCCATGTCCCCTTGTCCTGTCACTCCACACCCTTGCACAAATGGGTGCACAGAAAAGGGAATTCCAACAACTTTCCTTTGTGTTTGGTTTGGGATTCCTTTGGAAATCCCCAGCTGTTCCTGCTGACTAGCAGGGCTGGATATTGAGGATATTGATGTCTGGGAAGGGTCAGGAGCTCACAGGGATCTCTGACCCATCCTGCTCCCTCTGTCAGGACAGGAGTCAGGAATCTGCAGTTCTGGGAAATTCAAGGACACTGAGAGGCTTTTGTTGTTCTGTGGCATCGCAGGGCAGAGGGAGAGCCCCGGGCACTGCCCCAGCCTGGCACAAACAGCCCTCGTGCTCCCAGGCCCCTCTGCAGCCTCAGCACAGAGCTGGGCTCACCTGGCACAGCTGCACACACGGGGAAGGTAAACCCAGAGGACAGAGAAGTTTGGGTTGGAAGGGACCCTAAAGCTCCTCTCATTCCCACCCCAGGAACCCCTCCCCACCCCGGCTGTCCTGGCAGAGCTGGGAGAAGCCCCCAGCCCCACATTCAGCATCATTTAGAGCTTCCCCAGTTCAGTACAACCCTGCAGGTGTCCAGGAGAGGAGACCATCACTAACAAACACTTCCTGACCCTGCAGCAGGGCCTGAGACAGAGTTTGCACCTGGTGACAGCTGGGGCTGGCTCTGTGTCACAGCCTGCAGAGCTCCTGACATCCCGCACACAGGCAGGGGCTGGAGCCTGGCTCACATCACAGCACCATCAATCCCACCCATGGAAAGCAGCCCACACGTAATTTTTATAAAGCAATTAAAGCAGGATTCCCATTTATTAAACTGGATTAAAAAGCATTTTTACAAGCTCTGCTAATGGGCCTTAAGCACCTTTAATTACAGCTTGGGCAGCATCGATTTCCCTGCTCCAGACTCGCCGAGGCAGCTGAGCTCCAGCTCTGAGCAGCACCAGGGCCTTTCCCCCCCGCCCGGTGCTCCCCAGAGCGGCTGCTCTGTCCCAGCACCACGGACAGCTCCGGCCCATGGATTGCTGCGGTCTCCCCTGGCTCTCAAGCCCCTGATGTTTCCAGATTTTAGCCTTTTATATTTTTCAGTTGCTGTGCTGCATTAGTGCATAAACTCCATATAAAGTGTCAGTTACTGTCTTCACACTTTGGCCAGACAGAACAATTCCTCTGTGCCTGGAACCCAAGGACACCTTGGTCTGAAAAATATAAACAAAAATGAATTGGGGGGAGCAAACTGGGGGAATGTGACTTCATTACCTGAAGCTGGAATTGGACAATTAACCCCTGATATGTAAATGGACCAAACTTATTTCTGTCTGAGAAGCTCGTGACCATTGTCCAGCTCGCGTGTGGGCTCTGGAAGGCTCTGACTGCCCAAGGTGAATCTACTGAAGGCCTTCAATAAATAGAGAATAATAAATTCAATAAATAGAGAATACAAAGTTATTCTCTAACTCTGTCCAGCCTCTGTTCTAGGCAGCCACTCCAGGGCATCACCCCCACTGCCTCCAGCCACGACCTGACAGAGCCTGCACCCCTCACTCAGCCCCTTCCCATGGCCATGGCAGGGATGCCCAGTGCCCTGGGGCAGGGACAGGCAGCCCAGCACCCCCCAGCTGAAAATCAGCATTTCTGTCCCCTCTGCCAGGCTCAGACTGCACAGCACTGCCCATCACACCCTACCTCGGCTCTGCATTCCTGAGTTAAACCCAGGCACTCACCCATTTATTCAGCTCCCCGCACAATGTGAGGGATGGCCAGCACTTTGCTGGGGCTGTACCTCACCCTGCTGCCCCAATGCCTGGATAAACACCCCAGCCCTCCAGGGAGTCACTGGTGCCCGGGTGGGGCTGTTTCAGATGGTGCTGCCAGCCCAGCAGAGCACTGGGGGAGGCTGGGGTGAGCCAGGGTAGGGAGATCTCCTCCTCCAGGGGCTGAGCTGGGCTCATGCAAGCACTGTGGAAGTATTTCCCTCGGAAAATTGATGTGGCTGTGAGACCCGGGCAGCCTGCAGAGAGAGAGAGGGAAATCCTGCTGCTCTTACTCCAGCTCCAGCACAGCCCTGTCCCTCTGGCAGGGCTGGAGCATCCCCAGTGTGAGCTGTGCTGAGCCAGCAGCAGCTCAGAGTTCAATTCCTCACATCCTGAGCACCATTTCCATAGGAGATCAGCAATGAACCCAGCACCTTCTCAATCACCTGAGGGCAAGAAACAGCTTGCACTGGGTAATTTTGCTATTTCCCACTCAGAGCAGGAACCTGAGGCCTCTAGCACCACCCAGAGAGGAGCAATTAACTCCAGCCCAACAAAGATACCCAGTGCCTGCCCTGTGCCCCATCTCCACAGGGATTTGGGAGTGCTGATTTCACTGAGTAACACCTGAATAACGCAGAATCAAAAAGCAGGAGGTGCCAGTATCATCTCTTTAAAAGGGAACATCTCCCAGGGCAGGAATGGGAGAAATCCTGCTGGGATGGCTCAAGGAAAACCCCACTGGTGCCAGGGCAGGCTGGACAGGGCTCGGAGCAGCCTGGGACAGGGGAAAACATCCCTGCCCAAGGCATGGGACTGGGTGGACTTGGAGGTCCGTCCCAAGCCAGATCAGTCTGATGAGCCAGCACTACTGGAATCCAGCTTTGCCAGCTATCAAACATTTGATATTTCACCCAGCTCTACAACCCAGGCCAGACTCCTCTCTTCCCCTGTGTCTCCTCCTCCCCAGGCTGCAGAAACATCTGCTTCTCCACCACTCAGCCACTTGCTAAGAGCAGCAATTTTCAGTTTTCTTTTCACCCAGTATCCTAATTGCCAAGGAAAACAGGCTCTTTCAGCTTGTTTTATCCCTGCCATCTATTAATTTGTTCTTAAAAGCCAAGCTCCCGCTGAGCCGCCTCTCCTGCACATCACAGCTCTTCTTTTAATATGGAGATGAGATCAGCTGGGCTTCCATGGGAGCTTCCCAGGTTTGTTTCCACACATCTCCACACTTAGAGCAGCCTGGTTCAGTGCAAGGTGTCCCTGAAGGGTGGGGTGAATGGGATTTAAGATGCCTTCCAACCCAAACCACTCCAGGATTCCAGGACTTGAACGTTTCCTCCCTCAGCACCAGCAGATCTCCTGGTGCCCGGTCAGAGCTGTCAGGTCATGGATCTGATGGTTCTTTATGGTCCTTGCAGAAACTCACTGATCAAGACAGGTTTAGATGAGAGCAGATAAAAAGCTGTTGACAGGAACAGGGAAATTCATTCGTGGTCAGAGCACCACGGGCCCAGAACCTCCCCCCTCGCACGCACCCGCAGCAGTCTCTGCTCATCAGGGTCAAATCATGGGAGATCAGAGCAGACAGGGAGAAAATGGGCTGGCAAAAGTGTCAGAGCAGGGAGATGCAGCTCTGTCAGAACGGGGAGATTGGGGGTGGAGCTGGAAATGGAACTGCTGCTCCCAGCCTCTCACGGCTCAGGAGAGGGAACGGCAGGGTTTGGAACCAGGTGAGCCACACCTGTCCCCTCTGCTGCTCCCCTGAACGTGGCACAGGTCAGCAGGGCCTGGTGAGGGGCAGCTGCTCCCCAGGGCTCCCCCCAGAGCTCAGGGGTGCAGGGATGGAAACACCCAGGCTGCTGCTCAGCCTGAGCCTCCCTTCCCAGGCAGGATTTAGGGCTGTTCCCGGCTGGAACCCAAACCCTGCAGCCCAGGAGGGGCACAGGGTGACAGGGACCAGCTGAGGGCCACCAGCAGCACAGCCAGTCTGTCCCCCAGCCTGGAGAGACCCCCTCCCCAGAACCTGGCACAGAGCAGGGAGTCTCTCCCAGCTCCCCCAGTGGGAGCAGGGCAGGGACAGGGGCACAGGGCCAGCTCAGGCAGGGACAGGCATTTGTGACTCACATCTTCCCAGAGCCCCCAAAAGGGCTTTCAAATGAGCCCCTGGAGGGCTGGGAGAGCCAGGCCTGTGGCTGCTGCTCCCCAGTGCCACAAACACCTCTGGAAGCAGAGTCCCTTCCCTTCCCATCCATTCCCAGCCTCCCAATAAAGCCCCGGGGCTGCTGCTGCACATTCTCAGCCTCACTGAACCCCCTGGGACATCCAGCCCTGGTCCCTTTTATCACCCTGGCCCTGCACCTGCAGCAGCCCCATCATTTCATCCCTCGCTGAGGGTTTTGTGTTTTACACCTCAGTAACTCTCACCCACAGCCCTGCTCCTGCTCATCCACACACCTAAGGACAAGTTAAACTGCTGCTTTTATTGTGCCCCTCTTAAAAACAGAGAGAAAGCTGTTCCTGCTGTGCAGGGAGGCAAAACAGCCTCATAGCATCTGAAAGGGGAGGTGTAAATTTTTTAAAGGTTTTTTTGCACTGCCTGCTCCCTTCCCGTGGATTGCCTGGGAAGAGGCAAAGAAGGCAAAAGCAGGAGAAACAGAGGGAGCTGAAGGCAGCAGAGCAAGAAAAAAAATACAACAAAAGAGCAACAATGACAAGATTATCCTCATAAAGTGCAGGTTTAAACCAGGTTTAAATTGATCTGGGGGGCCCAGAGCTCTCTGTGCTTCCCCTGAGATCACTCAGCTGGAAGGACAATTTTCCCATCCTCATTCCCGCTCCAGGAGCTCAGCTGAGCACACACCATGCCCAAACACGGATCAATTCACGTCTCTTTTTAGCAATTTAAGTATAAATTAATATGAATCTGAGACCAACTCCACAATAAAGCCCCAAGCAGGCCCAGAGCATCCCTGGGAATCCTCAGCCTTCCTCCCTCCCCACGGAGCAGAGCACCAGGAATTCACTGCTGAGCACAAAAAGGGGATTAAACTCCCCAAGGGGGATTTCCTGCAGGTTCTGAGCTCCCAAAGGAACCCAAGGGGCTTTCCCCCGCTCCCTCCAGTCCAGCCCAGCCCAAGGACCAGTTTGGGGACTGGGCAGGGACTGCAGCAGCTCAGCCCCTCCATGAACACCTCATTCCAGGCAGGGAGGATAAACCAGAACATCCCAGGAGATCTGGGGATCCCTCACCTCTGCTTTGCTGCCTTCAGCATGGAAAACACACAACTTCTAAAAAAAAAAACACCCCAAAAACCACAGCAGCCAGTTCCAAATTCCCTTCAGCAGCACCCACAGGGGCCACGCCACCACAACCCAAAATCCTGGAGATTTTAACCCATTTTCAGCAGCTTCTTTGAAAATTCACATTAAACCAGACTAAACCAGTTGTGTTTTTAACATATTCCGGCACCAGAAAAACAGAAATAAGAACCCAAATTTGGACATTTTTCAGGTGCACCCCTCCCCATCACTCACCTGCCTGCAGGAGCCCCCAGCACAATCCTGCCCTGGAAAACCAGAACTTTCTGCCTGTGCCTCCTTTAAAGCCCTCCCAGCTGAGAAGGGTCAGCTTAGATTAGGCAGGGCCTAACTAGGGCCAGCTGGTGCTGCTAGGCTGAGTCTGATCAATCACACCAGAATTATTGCAACCACCAAACTGAAATTAAGGGGTTGAAATTGCATTTTAAATCACTTGGGGAACTTCCTCCCAAAATCATCCATTTCCACATATTATCCAAAAATCAATGATTTAGAAGATTATAAAAAAATCACTGATTTATACATATTATCCAAAAATCACTAATTTACACATATTATCCAAAAATCACTAATTTACACATATTATCCATCCCATTTCTACTGTCACTCATAGAATCAGAATTCCCAGTTTTATTCCAAAGCATGTTCTAGTGGCTTTGCCTGCCATTTATATATATATATATATATATATATTTGTTATTCTTGTCCCTGGTACAACCACGAGAGGACAATTATTGCCCTAACTTAAACCAAAAATGCTGATTTGGAGGAGATGGGGGGAGGGACAAATAAATGGATTATTTGTTTGTTTTGGTGATGAACATTGCTGGACTCAGGGGACAAATCCTGATATAGGCAAGGGGGGATGGTTTTAAATGTAAAGTTTAAAAAGTGGAGAGGTTTAGATCAGATATTGGGAAAGAATTCTTTCCCTGCTGGGGTTTCCTCATCCCTGGCAGTGCCCAAGGTGAGGCTGGAGCAGCCTGGGACAGTGGGAGGTGTCCCTGCCATGGATGGGATGGGATGGGATTTAAGGTCCCTCCAACCCAAACCATCCCAGGATTTTCCCAAATCACCCAAACCCTGAGTTTCCAGAGCCCCTTCAGGAGGGGTTTGCAGCCTGTGCTCTCCAGTCAATTGTTTCTGAAAGAGAATTACCCAGATTAATTTAGGAACAAAGACTAATTTAGGAACAAAGGGCCGTGTTTTAATTGGCATCAGGCCCTCCAGGGTGTTCCATGGGGCTGTGAATGAAGGGCCCTCAAGGAATGAAGGCACCGAACAATTAATGACCCCATAAAACACTCCCTGCTGCACCCTAAAGCAAAACTGGCCATATTTATAAATTAAAGCTTAGCATTTCCCTGCCTCCTACAGGCAGCAGCTGCACTGAGGCAGGAATTACTGACAGCCCTGAAACACAACAAACCAACCTGGGAAAAAAAAACCAAACAACCCCAAGAAAAGATACTTTCTTCTTTATCAATTCCTGCTGCTGATAAATGACTGATGCAAGTTGGTATTACCAGGCTGGCAGCAAAGTTGTTATTTCTGAACTGGTTCCCGAGGTACAGGATAATACATTGTGGATATTGATGTTCTGTTGACAATCCTTTGACCTTGCAAAATTTCATGGAAGACAAATGCACAGGCCACGGACTGAGCTGCAATATTTTTTTTAATGACAGGCCAGAGAAGATTGAAGGAGAAGTTCCCAGCCCTGCATCAATCATTATTTCTCACTGCCTTCACCACTGGGAAGAAGTGCTTGATAAATGACAGCCTTTTTAAATTTACCCAATCAAAATTTAGTCCTAATGTCAGAATCCCACACTTGTACACCCTGTTTGGACAAGGAAAACCACGGAGTTTGCAGAATCTGCTCCAGAAAAATGAGATTCCCTGGAGTTGGGAGAGAGCAGAGCCAGAGCCAAGGGCTGACAGTGGGAACCTCTCCCAGCCAGGAAAGCGCTGGGGCTGCAAAAAACGGGAACTGCTGAGCTCAAAACCCAGCTGGGAACTGATCCCTGCTTGAGAACCCTGGGATAGGATCCTGGAGGGACCTGGAATCCCATCCGACCCCCTGGAACAGGCAGGGACAGCTCTCATATCCCAGGGACACATCCCAGGGACACCTCCTACACCCCAGAGACACCTCCACATCCCAGGGACACCTCCCAGATCCTCTGGCCCTCAAAACAACACTTCTGCCACCCCAAATGACACCTCCGCCCCCTAAAATGACACTTCTGCCCCCAAAAGGCCACCTAAGCTGTGCCTCCTGCAGCAGCAGCAGCAGTGGGAGAAGCGCCCCCAAATCCCATCCCAGGTGGGGGACAGGGAGCAGGGTTTGTGCTGCAGCTCCCTCTGCTCCCTGCTGGGCACAGATCAAACTCTGAGCCTCGATCCCGGAAATCCAAACCCCGGAGACCCTGCAGGTATCAACAACCACCCCAAAAACCATCCCACAGAACCACAGAACCCTCCCACAGAGCCACCCCACAGATCCATCCCACAGAACCACCCCACAGATCCACCCCACAGATGCATCTCACAAAACCCACAGGACCCACAGAACCTCCCTACAGAGCCCCCTGCATGGGCAGGAGCATCTCAGGGAGGCACTGCTTGCAGAGGATTTTTTTGCTGATCAATATTTTCAATTCTCTGGAGAGCACCTGGAGAGCAGGGAAAAGGGGAGGAGGAACCCCTGGAGCCCAGGAGATCCCTGGATTTATCCTTCCTGGATTTATCCCTCCAGCCACCAGAGTCTCTGAGCGGCCACTGGGCATCCCCAGGGCCGCAACACTCCCGGGCACACTCTGGATTTGCTTCTGTGACAAAAGGAAGGGACAAAGGTCGGGGAAAAAATAGAAAAATTGATCTGCACTCACGGCTCTGCTTTGAAAATGATGGCGGCAATCAAAGGAATGTGTGTAAGGATTAAGGATGGAAATTTCCCTTCAACATCTTCAAAGGGGTTTGCCCTTGATGTTGGGGATGAGGGAAAGGGCAGGGCAGGGATCTGGAATTACCCACGGCATCGGCAGGGATCAATAAATGCAGGGCTTTGTGAGGTATCAGCAACGCTGCACAGGATGCAAACAGGGGGCAGGGAAAACTCTGCATTTCCTGACTGGGAACAGGAATCCTTGGCCAGGTTGCATTCCCAGGGAAAAGCTGGCGCTGGATTTATAAAACCAAAGCTGGCACTGGATTTGTAAAACCAAAGCTGGCATTGGAGTTGTAAAACCAAACCTCTCGAGCTGCCCAGCAAATGCTCGGTGCCCATTGGAAAATCAGCCCATCCTCATTCTCCTCCCTCAGCAGCTCCTCACCCCTGCCACAGGCTGGGGAGGCTTTGGGGACAGTCAGGTGTGGGGACAGACAGGTTTAAGGGAAGTCAGGTTCAAAGGCAGTCAGGTATGGGAGCTATCAGTTTTGGGGACAGTTCAGGTTTGGGGACAGTTCAGGTTTATGGACAGTCAGGTTTATGGACAGTCAGGTTTGGGGACAGTTCAGGTCCTCATGGAATTCCAGAACGGTTTGGGAGTGGAAGGGACCTTAAATCTCAAAGAGTGACTTTCACTGGAAAGCTCTGCCTTCCCGTGCCTGTTGAGATTCCCACCTGCTGAACCCCTGGGGATCTCAGAATATCCCAAACTCTGCTCTGGCACTGCTGTACAACCTGTGAGCTCTGGGGATCCCTGGATGAAAAGCCAGAGCAGAGCATGGGTTTTGGGGCTGAAAGGGGGAAATGTGGGTCAGAGACATGGAAGTAAAAGGATTGAGAGACTCCTCTTCACAAATAAACTGGGAGCAGCTGGGAGATGAGGCTGGCACCCAGAGATGCAAGAAACAATGGGGAGGATTCCACTGATTGATGAATGGAACAAGAGATTTACATTTACAAACAAACCAAAGGTCTGCTGATCAATAAAACTGAATATTGGAATATGAAAGGAACTATGAGAAGGACCATAAAATTCCATAAGGGAAAGGCAAAGGGGGGATTATACATTAGAGGGGGGTCAGTATTAGGGGATCTGGGGAGTCTGTACCTCTCGAATACCTCAGCCAGTGGGGAAAGAGGGAAGGGCCTGAGGTTGGAAATTGGGATAAAAGGGAGGCTGCATCCTCCAAAATTCGAGAGACCCCTTGGGAAATGCCCCATGACCTCTCCCTTTATTCCAATAAAGTCACAGGACTCCTCTGCCTCCTTTTTGGCCATAAACCTCTGGTGTTCCTGGATTAATTTCCTCACAGAAGGGATCCTTCCCTGTGGGTGGGGAGGTCCCGGCACCGCCCAGGCTGAGCACTCGGGGCTCCCCAGGCTGTGGGACACCGTCACACCTCTGACATCAGCAGAGTGCCTGGCACCCTTCAGGGTTTTATTTGTTTCTATTTTCATCTCTCTTTTGCCTGAACCCTTGCCCAGAACCCACCTCAGGCAGCTCTCACACTCCCAGTTTTCTCCCTGATTTGTTTGATTTGTTTTTATTCTGTTTTACCTTTTCCCCACGGGGCAGTGCAGGATGATCTGTGGAGGAAAAGCCCTTTCCATGAGGGGATGATCCTACACAAAGCCTCATTTCCTCCTTTAGGGCTCCTTTCCCTCTCATGCAATGCCTTTCCCAGCTGTCTCTCGCTGTGTTTGTTTTCTCCCTGTGCCATATGGCTCATGGCTGCTGGAAGGGCTATAAATAACCCAGCAGGAGGAGGTGACACCAGCCAGGGCTGTGGGAGAGTCCTGAGTGACAATTCCCTCTGGAGCACCGTGACACAGCAGAACAGGGACGGGAATCTGGGGATTCTCTGCTACGTCACAGCTGGGATCCAGCCTGGGCTGGGAGGAGAGGGTGGGGAATGCTGCTGCAATTTAAAGCTTTAATTAATGACGTAAATTAGAAATCAGGGAATGGTTTGGGTGGCAAGGGACCTCAAATCCCACCCAGAGCCACCCCTGCCATGGCAGGGACACCTCCCACTGTCCCAGGCTGCTCCAAGCCCCAATGTCCAACCTGGCCTTGGACACTGCCAGGGATCCAGGGGCAGCCACAGCAAATCTGGGAATTCCAGACCAGCCCCTCCACACCCTCCCACACAGGAATTCCTAATTCCCAATATCTCATCCATCCCTGCCCTCTGGCACTGGGAGCCATTCCCTGTGTCCTGTCCCTCCATGCCTTGTCCCCAGTCCGTCTCCAGCTCTCCTGGAGCCCCTTCAGGCCCTGGAAATGTCCCCAGCCATGGGCTGAGCCCTGGTGCCAGCACCCCAGTGTCCCTTGTGATCCCCCAGCACAGTGGAAAAAGAGTTCACCAAGTGAAATATTCCTCCCTGGGAGGGTGGGGAGGGGCTGGTCTGGAATTCCCAGATTTGCTGTGGCTGCCCCTGGATCCCTGGCAGTGCCCAAGGCCAGGTTGGACACTGGGGCTGGGAGCAGCCTGGGACAGTGGGAGGTGTCCCTGCCACCGCAGGGGTGGCTCTGGGTGGGATTTGAGGTCCCTCCAACCCAAACCAGTCTGGGATTCGCTGGTAAATACCCTAGATAACCCAATCCCCTGTTCAGTGTCCCCAGGAAGCCTCTGCTGATGTTTTTCCATGGCCTCAATCCCCAAAGGTCACAAAGAGGTGAGGAAATTCCCCATTCACTGAACTGAACAGGCCAATTCCTCGCGGGGGCTGAGCCCTCATTTCGCTGTTCCTGACCTCCAGGTGGTAATTCCTGAAGTGCTCAGGAGCTGTAAGGTCCCCGTTTCCCCGTGGGATAACAGAGAGCGATTCCCTTCCCCTCGGGAAGCTTTGCCCTCGTTTAGCACAGAACAACCCCCGAGGATGCTGCATTTCCATTTCATGCCTTTCCTCGGGGCTGGCACCTCCTTCCCCGGCAGCGAGCTCCTGGCAGCGCTCAGTGCAGGCAGGCAAAGCTGCTCCTCGGTGAGAAACAGGGGAACACAAAATCATTGGGCTTCATTACTTATTAATGCTAAAATTGCGTTTTATATATTCAATAAAAAGCTGTTGGTGCTTTTAAAGGAGTCAGAGGGCTGAGTATTGATGTTCATGCATTTGGGAGATTGGCAGCACTTGGGCACACTGTAAAGACACAGGATGCTGATTAAAAAAAAAAATCTAATTCAAAATCCCAGTTTTAAGGTAAGTGATGGATTTAACCTTTTCACGAGGATGGAGTGTTCTCTCTGGCCAGCAGTGCCAGGACACGAGTTGGATTGATGACGTTTTGGGTTCTGCCTTTTTTTCTTTTGTGTATTCTCTGTATTCTTGGCACAAATATTTGCAGATACAGCAAGTGTAGGGTACTCCTGTAAGGAAAACTAATCCAGGAACACCAGAGGTTTATGGCCAAAAAGGAGACAGAGGAGTCCTGTGACTTTATTCGAATAAAGAGAGAGGCCATGGGGCATTTCCCATGGGGTCTCTCAGATTTTGGAGGACTCAGCCTCCCTTTTATCCCAATTTCCCTCTTTCCCCACTGTCTGAGGTATTTGAGAGGCACAGACTTCCCAAATCCCCTAATAGAGACCCCCTCTAATGTATAATCCCCCCCTTTGTCCTTCCCTTGTGTCACTCAGTGGAATTCATATGGAATTTTATGGTCCTTCTCATAGTTCCTTTCATATTCCAATATTCAGTTTTATTGATCAGCAGACCTTTGATTTGTTTGTAAATGTAAATCTCTTGTTCCATTCATCAATCAGTGGAATCCTCCCCATTGTTTCTTTTATCTCTGGGTGCCAGTCTTATCTCTCAGACACTGTGAAGAGGAGTTTCTTCATTCCTTTCATCTCCATGGCCAGAGCCCCCGTGAAAGGATGGGGTCCTCGGCTGGGACTGGCACAGCCCCCAGCCCCCCCAGCCTGGCACTGCCCCTGGGGGATTTGTCTTTACAAACTGTGGGGCTGCTGATAAATAAAACTGGATACTGAGATATGAGAGAAATGATGGGAAGAACCGTGAATTCCATAGGAATTCCACTGAGTGGCACAAGGAAGACAAAGCGGGGGATTATACATGAGATGGGGTCTGTATTGGGGGATTTGGGAAGTCTGTGCCTCTCAAATATCAGCCAAGGGGGAAAGAGAGAGGGAAATGCAGCCGGGAAGTTGGGATAAAAGGAGGCTGCGTCCTCCAAAAATCTGAGAGACCCCATGGGAAATGCCCCATGGCCTCTCCCTTTATTGGAATAAAGGGACTCCTCTGCCTCCTTTTTGGACATCACCCTCTGGTGTTCGTGGATTCATTTTCCTCACAGCTGCAACCCTCCCTGCCCCTGCTGATGGCCCAGGGACCTGTCCCAGCTGCTGTCACCCTGCCAGGCTCCCAGGATGGCACCGGGCACTGGTGAGCAGCCTCTCACCAGCACTGAGAACAGGCTGCTGGTGAAATATTGCCCCGCGTGCCTTCCAGGCACACAGATAATTCCAGTTTCATCCGAGTTTGTGTGAATCCTCGTCCCCAGCCCTGCTCCAGCCCAGCTGTCATCACCATCTCTCCAGAAGAAGGAAGGGACGTGGGCATCTGTTCTTCCATCGGCTGCTTCCTGCTGTGCCATGAGACCTCCCTGAGCTCCCAGGCAAGCCCCTCGCAGCTCTGCCCTCCCCTGTGCCACCCCCGAGGGCTCCTGGTGGTGACAATGGTGGTGTCAGACCCCACCCTTGGCCATCACCCTCCGGAGGAGGCGATCAGGGAGGGAGCATCACCACGGCTTTGCCGCTTCTTTCCAAATTTCACTCCTCTTCCCATTCCGGAGTTTGATGATCCGTGAATGCTGCAGAGCATCCGCCCGGCAGCAGCGGTGGCTTTTAGGGCCTGAGCTGCTGCCAAGGCTCCCGGCAATGCCTTCCCTTCAGCTGCTCAGCTCCCAGCTGCCAGGAGCCACCCTTTGCATCTGTCAGGGCCATCTCGTTTCCCTAAATTCAAGCCCATCACCGTTTGGAAGCAGCACAGCCAACAATAAACAGTCCGGGGGAGGCTGCGGTCCAAAAACCACTCCAGTCCATCTTCAGTGCGAGTTGTGGGCAGCAGCAAAAGCTGTTGTTAAAAATGGGTCCACGAATAAAAATTATAGTAGAATGATATTGAACATTTATTAGTAGAACAAGGGCAAAAGCAGCGCTGGGTGCATGGCATACCTGCTGGAGGCACGGGTTTCGTTCATTTTACAATGGGTTAAATACTTTTAACTCTTACATATTCATTAAGCTCAGAAGAAAATTTACACTTCTCACACCCCTTTCCCCCTGCTCTCTGCTCCGCCTTCTGGCCAGAATCTCTTCAGGTGTCTGGACAGTGTCAGCCCAGAGCTGTGAATTGGCCTTAGCTTCTCTTGCTCCTTTGAAATTCCTTTGCACTTCGAGTCATCAGCTCAAAAGACATTTACAGCTCTATATTTATGACTGTAATGTATCACAATTATCTCGAGGTTATAATTTTAGTACAATCTTGTTTCTACTTAACTGTATTTTAACGTAACACTATTTCTACAAAGAGCCAACATTTATTATTTGCTCATTCACTGCACTGTCCTTGGAGGGGAAGGGTCCTGGGATGCTGCAGAGCAGGTCCTGAGGGATGGGGGTGCTCTAGGGAGGGGCCCTTTGCTCTGCTCCACATCCACCCCCTGGGCACAGCAGGGAAGGGCTTGGCATCGCCCATGGATAGAGGGACTTGGGACAAGGACATGGAATGGCAGCACAAGCTGAAGGAGGTATATTTAAATCAGATTTTAGGAAGCAATTCCTGTGTGGGAGGGTGGGGAGGGGCTGGGCTGGAATTCCCAGATTTGCTGTGGCTGCCCCTGGATCCCTGGCAGTGCCCAAGGCCAGGTTGGACACTGGGGCTGGGAGCAGCCTGGGACAGTGGGAGGTGTCCCTGCCATGGCAGGGGTGGGATGGGATGGGATTTGAGGTCCTTTGTATCCCCAGTCCTTCTGGGATTCCATGTCACTCCTGCCTGCATCTCCTCATCCTACAGCCCTCGGTCATCCCCAGTTCTCCTGGCCCAACCCAGACAAAAACCTGGTTATGACTGGTCCACACTTAAATGGAAATATTCCAGTAATCAATCTTCCAGATTTTTAAACAAAGATCTTTAAACAATCCTCCCTCAAAAATATCAAACCCCATTCCCTCTGCCTGTGATTTGATGGAGCAGACATGCAGGGATGATTTCAGATAAGCTTCCAAAAATCTCTTTTTTTTAACAACATGTTTCCTAGTGTTGATTATCCTGCTGGAGGTGGCAGCCCCTCATCTCCCAGCTCCAGCACCGACTGCCTCCATTCCCATGGGAAAAGCAGGGAGATGGGATGTGGCTCTCAGGGACAGCAGCCAGGATTTCTACCCCAAATTTTACGGGATATGGAAAGGGTGTGGCAGCTCTGGAGCTGCTCTCAGCTTGGGAAATGCAGAGAGATGCACAAAGAAGTTTCAGGAGAGGGATGGAGGGAGGAGGGACAAGGAACAAGGTTTGGATCTGGACTGCCTCACCTGTGGAGTGAAAATGTGGCTGCACTTTTATGTACCTATTTTAATTTAAATAATTATAAAGTTCTTGAGCACTGGCAGTTCCTGTGGGGAGCCTGGCAAGGCTTTCTCTTCCAAAATGTCCCATTCCAATAGGGACACACAAACCTGTTGATCCCAAGTATTTTCCTTAAGACAATAGGAAGAACTAGTAGGGAGATGTGAGCATCCTCCCTTCTCTTGGATCTGTCACCTCATTTTGTGCAAAAAAATGTTTGTTAATCAAAATATCTGTGGAATTCTGGCCATGGGCAGAGAAAGTTGGGTTGAGAAGGGCTGTGCTGGGTCAAACACAGCTCCAGCCATCCAGCTCCTGTTCCAATAGGTCACAGGCAGGTCCAGCTCATGGTCAGCTGTGCCTCAGCCTCAGAGCTGAAAAGTGGAAAAGAAAATCCACTTATTTTGCTTTTCCTCCAGCCTCTGCCATCGTTCTGCCTCAGGCTTTGATCAGGAGCCATTAACCACAGCCTGGGAGGCCACGAGCACCTGGGGGAGCACAGGGATGGCTCAGGGGCTCTCACACTGCAGCACATTTACCTCCTGGGATCCCAGCGCCTGAAGGCTTCCACGGGGAATTAGATTTTGGAATTAGACTTGAGAGTGCTCTCACGTCATTCCAGACACCCAGCAGGCACTCAAAATGCTCCTGGTGACTTCAGATTATTGAAGCAGACCCATCCCCTGTTCTAAAGACACTTTGGAGGATTGGTAACACAGGTTTGTGCACAGGATGAGGAGGCAAATCTGATCCGAGATCCCACATTAAGATAAAAAAGAGATGAAAGAAAGTTAAAGCCCATCCCTGAGGTTCCAGGTACCACAACAACATTGCAGAACGAGGTGGAGGCACTTCAGGTGAGGGGGGCATTCTGAGAACAACGACTAATCTCAAATAGTGCCAGAAGTTAAATGTCTGTTAATGACTGTGGGTTGTGAGCACGTCCATTGTGTGGTTGTGCAATGTGAGCACATCCATGGAGCTCACACGGTCACTGCTGTGAAATCTGAGCTCAGGGTAACGGGGCATTTCCTTCTCTGCCCTGCCAGCGCCTGAGAGAGAACAGCTCTGATTCCTTGTTCGTTTTCTCCATGGAATGAGGTACTGAAAAGATTTCCTTACAAATACGGGACAGAAACCCATGGAACAAACCCCAGCGGTGGGGACTCGGCAACGCTGTCACCGCTTCTGGCTTCCCCCGCCCAGGGGAGCGGCCTCGGCCTTCTCCATCTTTTCCTCCTCTTCCTTTTCCTCCTCATTCCTGAGCACCCTTTCCATGGGGAAATTCGTGCTGATGTCCACCCTGAGCCTCCCCTGGCCCAGCCTGAGGCCGTTCCCTCTCCTCCTGCAGCAATCTGTGAGGTGATGGGTGAGTGTCCACTCCCCACTCCAGGCTCCTGAGCTGGGGCTGCAGCCATGGACACCCAGCCCTGCACAGAAGTGTCCAGTTCTCCTGCCCAGCTCTCCTTCTAGCCCAGCTGCAGGACCCAGCCCTCCTCACCTTTACTGAAAAATTAACACCTTGTTCTTCCTGCAGCTCTGACCAAGTTATGTCACAAAATCCCAGAATGGTTTGGGCTGGAAGGGACCTTAAAGCCCATTTTGTTCCACCCCTCCCCAGGGCAGGGTCACCTCCCACGATCCCAGGCTGCTCAAATCAGGGCTATTAATCATCCCTGTAAAACATCAGCAGATCTCTGAGTGGTTTGTGAAGAGAAATGTTATCAGGCTGCTGTATTTGATGTATTTGACATATTTAGAACAAACAAAAGGTCAGGTCTGAGAGCCCGGACAGAGAGATTTCATTTCTCATCATCCTCGGTGCTTTAATGACCGTGACGATTTCTCAGCTTCAACAACAACACAGGAAAGGTGTCCTTCGGGCAAACCCCACATCTCAGAGCCATGAGCTGGGAATTGAGGTGTCATGAGGAGAAAACACACGGCACGAATGTATTTGTGGGGCTCTGCACCAGCCAAGTCGTTAGCGAGCCCTGCTCTCCTCCAGCGCTGAGAAGCTGTCAGCAGCCTGACAAAAACCCTCCAACAGCCGAGAACAGCAGGGATTAATGGGAATGGAAACACCTCGGGGCACGGAGAGACTCAGACTGTGAGAGGGGAATGTGCAAAGGTGGAACAGCTCCGTGGGGCAGGGCAGTGACAGCCACCGTGGAGTGACGTGGGCCGCTGGGGCTGTGACAGCCACACTGGGGCTGTGACAGCCACAGTGGGACAGCTCCGTGCGACACTGGGGATGTGACAGCCACTGATGGGTGAGGTGGGAGTGGAGCCGGAGAGGCAGGGGTGGGCAGAGGGAGAGGGGACAGCCAGGCTGGGGCTGGGTCACAGCACGGTGTGGGCTCAGGGGACAGGCTGGGACACCCAGGCTGGGGCTGGGTCACAGCTCAGGGGACAGGCTGGGACAGTCAGACTGAGGATCTATCACAGCTCAGGGGACAGGCTGGCACTGCTGATCCTGCAGGTGCACAGAGCGAGAGCTCCTCCACCCTGCAATGGCCATCCCATACCAGGTGATCCCATACTCAGCTCCAAAAATCCCCCCCAAAAATCCCTCCCCCCTGCCCCAAACCTTCCCCCCTGTCTCTGCAGGTGAGCACACAGAGCCTCCTCACCTGGTGAGCTCAGACCCTCAGGGCAGGACACGATGAGCTGCAATCACACATCCTGACAGCAAAGATTTTTCATAGAGTTGTTACAAGTCATGTGGAAAAAAGTGATAAAGAGCTTTTAAACACCGAATTGAGTCAAGGAAACGCTTGTGAAGGTGGGGAGGACCTGGAACAGGGTGCCCAGATTTGCTGTGGCTGCCCCTGGATCCCTGGCAGTGCCCAAGGCCAGGTTGGACACTGGGGCTTGGAGCAGCCTGGGACAGTGGAAGGTGTCCCTGCCATGGCAGGGGTGGCACTGGCTGGGATTTGAGGTCCTTTCCAAACCCAAATCAGTCTGGGATTCAATGATTACAAGTAAAGAACTGGAGAGGGAGTTTCAGTACTCTCAGAGCTGCAGCAGGTCATGGTCTCACACACAAATTTAGGAGACCTTTGGAAACTCTTCCCACCCCAGTGGAGCATTTGATTTCTTTTCGGGGCTGCAGAGAGCACAACAACCTCACATGAACCTTTTCACCAATTACATGAACTTTCCTTGCCATCCTTATTTAAATGATACAATTATCTCCCAATTTGCTGCCTACTTAGCTGGCTGTGTTCTTTTCAGTTATTATTCTCATCATATCTCTTTCCCTCTTTTTCTTCTCTCTTATTTTTCCAGCTCACAATTGCTCCCCCTGTATTCTCTGATTTCTGCTGTATTTAATCTTTTTCTGTAACGAGCCGAAAAGCCCCCACAAGCTGCAGTGCAGCTCCGGCAGGAGAACAAGCCCTGCCCCTCATTATCCTGGGCACTCTGTTCCTGCTGCCAGCACTGACCGGTGCTTCCTGACTGACCCCCTGCTCTCCCTGGCTCTGCTGCCCTTCCCCATCCCCTGTCCCACCCTGCCCGAGTCCCGAGCCCCTCTCTGACCCCTGGAGAGGTTTATTTTCCACCCTCTGCTCTCCCTGGCTCTACTGCCCGTTCCCGTCGCCTGTCCCGGTCTGCCCAAGCCCCTCTGCCCTCCCTGACTCTTGGAGAGCTTTGTTTTCCATGCCCTGCCCTGGGGCTGCAGGGCACTGATGTGCTGCTGTGGGCTCCAAACTGCAGCACAGGGGCAGTGAGGGGGACCCACAGAGAATTAATCTCTCTCACCTGAAGGGGGGACTCACAGGGTATTTATCTTGTTCGCCTTCACTTTGAATTAACCACCTTCCCTCCCATTTCCGACACGGAATGCAATGGAAAGGTGATTTCATGGGGCTGTGCTTGCTCCCCTCACATGACTTTTCACTTGAAGACTTCATCAGGAGCAGATTTGGGCAGGAGGAGCAGGCAGAACCCCCAAAGAGCTGCTGGGTCACGGCTGGACTCAGGATCTGCGGGGTCTGCTCCATCCTGCAGGATTTCCAGTTCTGGGTTTCCTGCTCAGCACCTCCTGGAGCTCCCGATGGCCACCCTGGCTCAGCACCAGCGGCTCCCGTGGGCAGGGCTGGGGCACAGGGCTCTGCCAGGGGCAGGGACAGGGAGGGACCAGCCCTGCAGCCCTGTGCCTCCCCTGTGTCCAGAGTTTCACACAATATTTGTAGCAAGAGAGCAGAACGTTGTTTTTGTTACACACAGTCCCTGCTGCCCGGTGGTTCGTGCCCCTCCAGCAGCGAGGGCTCACAGAGAGTTGCAGAGTCATGGAACCACAAACCAGCAGGATTCAAGGGAACCTTAAATCCCACCCAGAGCCACCCCTGCCATGGCAGGGACACCTCCCATTGCTCCAAGCCCCAGTGTCCAGCCTGGCCTTGGGCACTGCCAGGGATCCAGGGGCAGCCACAGCAAATCTGGGAATTCCAGCCCAGCCAGGAATTCCCAATTCCCAATATCCCATCTAACCCAACTCTCCATTATTAACTTATTCCCTGAGACTCTCATTCAGGATACAATCTCTATATAACACATATTAAGAATCCTTCCTGCCCTTTCCCAAATGTTCCTTTCTTCTACCCACCACCAGCACCGTGCTTTGAAGCCTTCTCCCCTGGGCTTTCCTGTCCGTGCTCTGCAGAGCCCGGGGCACAGAAAAGCTCTCACATTTTGCAGCGGGGGTGCAGGGCTGCGGGAGGGAGGGAAGGTTAAAGCCCCTGACAATAGGCAAGGATTCCCAAATAATGTCCTTTCACGCTTGGTTAGAGTGAGACTCCAGTCATGGCTATTGCACATAATGATGTAACTGTAATTGCTTCTCTCTACAAAGGTATTAAATTCAATTCACAAAATGTCAAGGTCCTTTGCATTTAAGTACAATTCAGCAGGGGTTTAGTGGCTATTACTGCAGCCCTTTAAATGCTCTAAACGGGCTGATGTCTGTTGTTTGTCCAGCTTGGGCTCTGAAACTGCCCAGACAACAAAACACTCCGGGGTGTGCCTGGGGCTGCATTTCCTGGCCTTTGGAGCCGGGAGGGGTGGGAGCCCTCCCCTGCCAGAGCTGCTCCATCCCTCCCTGCATTGTGCCCTCCTTAGAGGGCACTAGAGTGGCCATAATGACATAAATGACAACTCCGTGGCTCCGGATGGTGTGTGCCTCTGGATGAAGTGTTCCCCTGGATGCTCTGTTCCCCTGGAGGATGTGTCCCCCTGGATGATGTCGTGTTCCCCTGGATGCTCTGTTCCCCTGGAGGATGTGGTGTACCCTTGGATGATGTGTTCCTGTGGATGACGTGGTGTTTCCCTGGATGATGTTTTCCTCTGGATGGTGTGTCACGCTGGATGATGTTCCCCTGCATTCCCAGGCTGCTGAGAGGCAGGCAGGGCTGTCCAGATGCTTCTCCTGACCTTGGAATGAAGGAGAGGGATTCTCCCAGAGAGGGAAATGGTGGAATGATGGTGGCTGAGACACAGCCTGACTGAGTGCAGGGGGGTCCATGGTCAGACTGTTGGGAGAGGTCACCCCGTGGTGACAGAGCTGGGTGCAGAAGCGCTGTTGGGGTGACAGGGTGGGGTGGGGAGCCCGTTCCAGCTCCTCAGCAGGGAAGGGATCCCACTGCTCCCACAGTTCCCACTGCCCATCCCAGTCCTGGGCAGCTTTTCCCAGCCACAGCCCCCAGTGCTGGCACAGCTGTGCCCACTGCCCGCCCTGCCGCTGCCACCCCAGCCCTGCTGGGGGCACTGGGGCTACTGAGGCACCAAAAAACCATTAAACCCACAGCTCTTGGTTCTTCCTGCACACCAAAAGAGCAACTGGTTGTGTCCTGGCTGCTGCTGCATGGGCAGCTCTGAGAGCAGCCACTCGAGTGTGTGTGGTGGCTCTAGGGTTTGTCAGTCACTGGCACAGCTCTTGGAGCACAAACACAGCACGAATACAGCTCAAACACTGCTTCCCTGTAATTCCAGGCTGCCTGCATTGCCCCCCTGCTGCTCCCACCTGGGTTTCCAACAAAGCTCATTTCTGATGCATTCAGAGAGCGTTTGATCAGGGTTTGATCAGGGTTTGGTCGGGGTTTGGATTCAGCTGCGTGGCACAGAGGGATTGATTGCAGCAGGGATGGAAATGTCCCTGGTGCTGGTGATGGAGCAGCCCCGTTATCTCACAGGGACACATTTTAACACATGGAAAACTGGGCATTTCTCACCGCCCTGCACGGGCTGGGCCTGGCACACAGACTCTGCCAGGCAGCACGGGCTGCAGGGAAATCGCTTTAAAGTGGGTTTTTTGATGGGTAATGGATTGTCAGCGCCGGCTCCTGCATCACAACAGGGGCACGGGAGGATGTGACGCCTCCTGATTTTCCTTTATTAGAGGATAAATACCAAAATGAGCTGATGAGAGCCTATTTATTTTTATGAGGAAATAAACAGCTGAAAGGGCAGCAGTTTATGAGATGAAAGCTAATACAGCTGGGCCCTGATTCGGTGAAAGCTGTCAGAAAACAAAGCCGGGATTTAGTGCTGGAGATGTTCTGATGGAAGCAGTGGGGGCCGTATTAACAAATGAGATTCTTGGGCACTCAGGTGGCAAAGCCAGGGATCCAGAACAGGCCAGGCTGGGGTGTGGGGATGGAATGGCTCAGCTCCCACCCTGGCTGCCACTTCTGCTGCTCTGGCCGAGCTCAGAACCCCTCAATCAGCTGCAAACCCAGATTTGACTCGATGTCAAATTCACAGAGTGGCACCTGGGGCGGATCCAGCTCACACAAACCTTCCCCAGCCCAAGGACTGCCCTGGGGCTGCTATTGCCCATCCTGCTCTCGGAGCCTGGACACAGAGGTCAGGCAGAATCTGCCCCTGGCAGGGCATCCCTGCCCCTCCCCTGGGGTTCCTGCTGCAGCTCCAGCGGGCTGGATCCAGCTCCCTCCTGCCCTTCAGTCCCTGTGTGACAGCACAGACACAATTCCTCTGACTTTCTGTCTATTCCAGGACAATAATTCAACCTGCCCTCCCTCCAGGACACCTTTTTTGTGTGTTCCATCCACTGGAGCTCTTTCTCCTGAGGCCTGAGCTCAGCATTACAAAACTGCTTTATCTCCAGCCAGGCAATCCCGAGCTGGAGCATACAGGAATCACCCGGGATGGCTCAGCCTTGGAGGTGAAGATTGTGAGGAGAAAATCTCCCCATGCCTTTGCTGCATCAGGAGAGGAAGGGCTGGTTCCCAGGAGGTCTGGAGAGGCCTGACAAAATTAAGAAGCTCTGAGGGTGATGTTGCAAATGTCTCAGTGAAATCAGCTCCTGAGGAAAAGGAAGGATTGGGAAGGGAGATGGGGATAGCACAGGCAGCCCCTGGAAATGTTCTGTGGAGGAATGGCTGATGTGGCATTTATTACATCCCATTTTTTTCATTGCAGATTGTATTTTACAATCAGAACGAGCGACTGCACTTGGCTGTTTTGGCAACCAGAATAAACCTGGAATCATGGAATGGTTGGGGATGGAAAGGACCTTAAATCCCAGCCAGTGCCACCCCTGCCATGGCAGGGACACCTCCCACTGTCCCAGGCTGCTCCAAGCCCCAATGTCCAACCTTGGGCACTGCCAGGGATCCAGGGGCAGCCACAGCAAATCTGGGAATGCCAGCCCAGCTCCTCCCCACCCTCCCAGCCAGGAATTCCTAATTCCCAATTTAAATCTACTCTTCTACAGCTCAAAGCCATCCCCCTGTCCTGTCACTGCCCTTGTCCAAGCCCCTCTCCCACAGTGACCCCACAACCTCAGGATGTCCCTAGCAATGGAATCCCAGCAGTGTTTTCCTCAGGGGAACAGGAAAGGGAAATGTAGAGTTTGCAGGCAGAGGTGACATTGGAATGCACATTCCTGGCTGTGTTTGAGGATCATTCATTACCTGCTAAAACACAGCTGAGACTGATGAGGAACACGTGAAAACAGAGGGATTAAAGCACCTTCAGGCAGGCAGACAAACCTGCAGGAAGGGGGATGTTAACGCTGGAATTCGGGGGGGGGGGTTCATTGTGATGCTGATACAGAATTCCAGGTGTGCCATCCTGCCTGCCAGCAGTGACTCTGCACCCTCTGCCTGCACCTTCCCCTGGAATGAGCTGGGAATTGCAGTGCCCATCCTTGGAGGGATTTCAAAGCCCTGTGGATGTGACATTTGGGGACACAGGGCAGTGGTGGCCTGGGCAGTGCTGGGAAAGGGTTGGACTCCATGGGCTCAGAGGGGTTTTCCTGCCTTAACAACGCCAGGATTCTGTCTTTGGGCACAGGATTTGCTGTGCCCACCCCACCCTGCCAGGACTGTCCCTGGGCTGGGACAGGTGTGGAATGAGCTGTGTCAGGGGAGGGCCCTGCACTGAGCAGATTCTCTTCCTGTCTTTGAAGTGTTGTGACTTTTGTAGCTCAACCAAATGTGCCTGTTAAAAATGTAGGGCCTGGCTCTCGGTACATTAAAGATAAAGGCAAATGACTGCATTTCTTTCTTTCATCTTTGTCTCTGAAAGCACCTCCCGGTGCTGTTAATATTCATATTTCTGTGCTCCCCTCTGATGTTTCACTAAGCACCAGCCCTTGGCTAAATAGAGCTGGAATAAGTCAAAAAGAAAAAATCCTGTCTCTTAATTCTTCTCCTGCATTCCTCATTCAGGTTTGGGAATTAGACACTGAAATTTTGTGTAGTTCTGATTTTTTAGTTTACTTCCTTATATTTTAATCCCCCTGTAAGTCGTGTCCCTGTCTCCCAAAGGGCTGAGGATCCCTGTGGGCTGGAAATCCATGGCCAGGCTGCTGCAGGGCTGTCCAGGCAACTGTGGGAACATTCCCAGCCTCCTGTGGGATCCTGTGGATCTCCAGGGCTGGGGGAGGCTGTGGTGCCTCCAGAGCAGCCCCATTCCCCAGGGGGTTTTAGTGTCCTCCTTCTGCTGGGGCTGCCGGATCCCGGAATTCTCCTCACCCTGCTCCACTTCCACCTCCCTGTTACTGAATCCCACCTTTCCCTGGAGTCCAGCCACCTCTGCCTTCCCTGTGTTGCATTTTTCTCCTCACCAGTGGAAAATACAGAATGGTTTGGGTTGGAAGGGACCTTAAAGCTCATTTTGTTCCACACTCATCCTGTGCTTGATTAGTTCCCCTTTTTTTTCTTCCTGCCTATCAGACAAAAACTTTCCAAGAATTCAGAAGAAATCCCAGTTATTTGATCCAGCACTTCTGACTGTGGCCTTTCAAGCAGAATCTCATCTGTGCTCATTGTTTATTCGGGTGGTTCATCATTGCCATGCCAGAACATCCTTTCACTCCTTCAAAACTCACACTAATGGCTCTGCAGATTATTTTCCTTAATGATCTTTTCCTTTTGATTACTTCAAGGTACCTAATGATGCACTAAAGCGAGATATGGGTATAAATAATGTCCTGTGAATGGCAGTGATGGCCTCAAATTCTCTTTAGGATTTTAAACTCCTTTTGTTGTAGCTCAGACACTTTATTCAGTGTTTTCCTCTGATTAGCTCCCACAGATGATCATGTCAGGAGCAGCCAGCAGGAACATGGATCTTCCAGCCACCCAAGCAAACAGAGGTTGTTGAGAGCCTGGGCCAATTTAAATATCATTAATTGTGGTGTCTCAATCCCCTCAGTCAGGTGCAGGACAGCAGGAGCCCAGGGATGGCGAGGCTGGGCTGGCACAGGAGCAGCAGAGCTCGTTGTGCTCTCATTAACTGTGAACAGCCCAAGCCATGCTGACCTTTCCCAAAGCTGCTCCATAGGGAATCCCAGAGAGCTCTGGTCCCTGGCTGTGCCAGGCAGGAGCTGCTGGGACAGGTTAATGAAGGGGAGATTTGGATCAGGCACTGCCACAGAGCAGGAAACCACAAATCAATGAGCCGGGCACTGGGATAATTCCCAGCCTCAGATTCCAGTCTGGATGGGGCAGAGCTTGTTCTCCCCTCACTGCTCCCCTGACTGAGCTCCTGGGTGGGCTCAGGGATGGGAACTCAGCTCCAGGTCCAGCATCCACTGATTTCTCTGCTCCTACCTCTCCTGCTGAAGTGCAGGGTCTGGTGTGGGGGTTCCCATAATTCCAGAATGGATTGGGTTGGGAAGGACCTTAAAGCCCATCCCATTCCCACCCCTCACCCCTCATCCCACACCTCCCACTGTCCCAGGCTGCTCCAAGCCCCAATGTCCAACCTGGCCTTGGGCACTGCCAGGGATCCAGGGGCAGCCACAGCAAATCTGGGAATTCCAGCCCACACAGGAATTCCTAATTCCCAATATCCCATCCATCCCTGCCCTCTGGCAGTGAGAAGCCATTCCCTGTGTCCTGTCCCCTGATGAAGAAAACAGCCAAAATTTGAACTATTTGTAAATATGAACTCGTACAGCTGATATAAATGCCACGGGAACAGCTGGATGTCGGTGTGCCCGTTCCTGTGCCTCGCTGTGCCCAGCCAGTCCTTGAGCTGAGCTTTAATTTGCTGTCATTCCTGCAGTTTGGCTCATGCTGTCCCTGCCTGTCCCATCAACATTCACACTTCTCTTACCCACAAAGACTTTGCAGTGTTTGGGAGGGGCTGGGAAGGTTTTCCCCATTTTTGGTGTAACCATGGGATAGACCCTTCCACCGGATAGAGCAAAACCAGAGGTCACAGACTCAGGTATCTGCAAATTCAATTTATGATATTTTGGAGGTGCTCATTCCTGTCTTCTCAGCAGGTTTTGGTAGTCATGGTTTGGAAGGATCTCCTGGTCTTCCCACAGGCTCCTCTGATCTCAACTCTTTACTGAAAATCAAAAGCAAGTGGTGCCTCCATCAGGCTTTCCCAGAGAGGAATTGATTAAGAAAGCAAAGCACACCTACAGGGGCCGAGGGCTGCATTCATTCCCTGTCAGGACTCTGGAATTAAAAAGAAGTGGAGCTATTAGTAATAGATTTATTTAGTATTACATCTCCCCCTCCAAATACTGCTTGGAAAGCCCATAAAGCCAGGCAGTCACTAATAGGCAATTTTAAGACAACTGGGTAAGTGGAGTGTGAAAGGCTGAAATGCCCAAAGGTCAGGTGCCTCCGAGATTTGATTCTTCCAGCCAGGAAAAGTCTTAATGAGTAGTTTAATTATATGACAGATTAGAGCACTTTGGTTCAATGAATCCAAGGAAGTTAGAAATTGCTATTTTCCCGGGTAAATAATTTGAAAATAAGTTGAATTGTTAAAATAATCATTGACTACTTCAAGAGGTTTCCCTGGCACCCTGAGAGTGCAGCAGGACTGAAATGGGAGCCGAAGCCTCATTGAGCTCCAAGCACTTAATTGGGTTATGTTTTGTGAGTTTGCTTTTCCCTCTGATAACGAGACCATGATGGATACAAACACACTTTGGGATTGAAGCTGCTCCCAGGATTAATTGCCAGTGATTTATTTGGCACTCTGGTGCTGGCTGCTGAGTGGTGGCTGTGGCCTTGTCCCCATTCCAGCTCTCCCTGGGGCTGTGGTCACTGCCCAGCCCCTGCTGGTGCTCCTGGTCCCTGCTCCCATTCTTGTCCAGTCCCAGCTCTGCTCACCCTTCTCCTGTGCTGCTGGGAGCCAGGGGCTGCCATTCCCCCCTGCACTGTCCCAGGAAAAGGCAGGGACAGCTTGAGGCGCTCCACAGCTTTGGGAAGGGTGGCTGAACCCGGTTTTGGAAGATGCTGCTTTCCGTGGTGCTGATCCTCCATAACCAGGGGGACCTTCCGAAATGTCCGAAATCTTCATTCCCAGATTTGCTGTGGCTGCCCCTGGATCCCTGGCAGTGCCCAAGGCCAGGTTGGACACTGGGGCTTGGAACAGCCTGGGACAGTGGGAGGTGTCCCTGCCACGGCAGGGGTGGGAAAGGGATGGGATGGGATTTAAGGTCCTTCCCAGCCCAAACCATTCTGTAATTCTGTAATTCTGTAATTCTGAATAACCCAAACTGCCCCGCCGGGTGCCACTGCTGCAGTGTCAGTTCATGTCCTGTGCCTGTGGGGTCTTCTCAGCCTTCCTGTGGCAAGATGTTCTCCTTATCTGGCAGATGGACATCTTCCCCATGGTAAGGTTAATGACCTTTGAGGTTTAGATTAGATAGGAGGAAAATTTTCTTCACTGAAAGAATTGTCAAGTCCCGGCACAGACTGCCCAGGACAGTAGTGGGATCATCCAAGAAGGGCAGGGTTGTCATCCCTGGAAATGTTCAAAAATCACGTGGATGTGGTGCTTGAGAACACAGCTTAGTGCTGAATGTGGTGCTGGGTTGGTGATTGGACTTGATGATCTTGGAGGTCTTTCTCAACCTAATAATTCTGTGATTCTGGCTCTGCACAGTCCCTGACAGGAGGGGGCTCAGGGGGGTCGGGCTCTGCTCCCAGGGAACAGGGACAGGAGGAGAGGGAACGGCCTCAGGCTGGGCCAGGGGAGGCTCAGGGTGGACAGCAGCAGGAATTTCCCCATGGAAAGGGGGCTCAGGCCTTGGCAGGGGCTGCCCAGGGAGCTTTGGAGTGCCCATCCCTGGAGGTGTCCCAGGAATTGCTGGAGGTGGCACTCAGAGCTCTGGGCTGGGGACAAGGTGGGCATCGGGCACAGCTGGGACTCCATGGGCTGGGAGGGCTTTTCCAGCCTCAGGGATCCTGGAATTCTGAGGCTCTTGGCCTCCACGACTGCCATGGGTGTGGCAAGGAGCCCATGTGGGATCCAGGATTGTGTTTCTTCTGTTTCTTCCCCTCAGAGCATGAAAGGGGATCCCAAATGGCACCAGGGCTGTGGCCATGCGTAAATAACTTTTAGGAGCTGCCGAGTTGCTCCCTCCCTGGGTGACCAGCTGGAGCTGTGGCTGCTGAAGCATTTCCAGGAACAGTCTCCACAGGCGTATAAATAGCACTTAAATGAGTGTTTTCCTCCCGCTTAATAACACAGCTTTATTTTTAACTCCTTTCCCAGTCAGTGGCACAGAACACAAGGAGAGCGATAGGAGGAGTAAGGAAAACATCCAAAAATCTCCTGAATTGCGGGGGATGAGCCCAGCAGAGCCATCAGCAGCAGAAATTCTCACAGCCTCCCCCGGGAGCCGAGGCAGAGCTCTGTGGAGTGGTTTTTCCATGTGGAATCCCAGCCCGTTCCTGCCTGGAGCGGGAGGCACAGGGAGCTCCCCGTGCCACCTCTCGCTGGTGCTCCTGGAGTGTCCCCAGCATTCCCAGGACACAGAGAGGGAATCAGTGTCCATCCGGCTGTGGCAGAGGTCATGGGGCTGTCCGGAGATCGCCACCCCGGGACTGTGTTGCTAATTAGCGGGGAAGGGGGTGGTTAATGACGTGGGACATTTGCAGATGCCGGGAGTTATTTACAGCAGGCAAAGCGCAGCTCTCACCCTAAAGGCAAATAAAGCTCAGTGTGGCGAGATAAAACTTCTGTAGGATGGGATCACTTGGAAAACTCCGTGTCTGGAACAAACAGCAGGGACAGGAATGACAGAAATAGGGCTTGGAAGGGACCTTAGAGGTCACCTGGTGCCAGCCAACACCGGGCTGGGAGGTGGCACTGCCAATCTCACCGGGCTGGGGGTGCCAGGCAGCCCCACCCCAGGGCGTGTGCCCGGCTGTGGGGTCCTGCTGTGGGATCCGGCTGTGGGATCCAGCTATGGGTTCCAGCTGTAGGATCCAGCTGTGGGATCCAGCTGTGGGATCCAGCTGTGGGATCCAGCTGCCCATCCCTGTCTCCACAGCTCCCTGGCTCTAACGGGATCCACGCCTGAGCTGTGGCAGCAAACCCGAATTCCCCAGAGATGGAACCAGGGATGAGTGGGGCCGGGTGTTGGATGCAGGAGCTCTGAGTCGGCTCTGGGGATGATTCTAGGGCAGACCCTGCAGGCTGAGTGGGGATTGTTCTGTAGGACAAGTGACAAGAGCTGATCCTGCATTCCTGACTGCCAGATAAACAAAGCCACACCACGAATGAAGGGGGCATGTCCAATGCATCCCGTGTTTACAAAACAGCTGCTGTCTGCAGGCCAGATTAATTATGGATGGCAATTAATTGGAGCTGCTAACACGTAAGTCATGAATATTTCAGTGGAAGTCCACCTACAGCCCCGGCCCTGGAAAATCCATCCACATTCCAGAGCCTGCATCTCTCCTGCAATCCTTGCTCCTTTTGTGATGGGAAGCAGCTCCTGAACATTGCAATAATCACCCAGAGCTCTGCAATGATCACCCAGAGCTCTGCAATGATCACCCAGAGCTCCAATGATCACCCAGAGCTCTGCAATGATCACCCAGAGCTCCAATGATCACCCAGAGCTCTGCAATGATCACCCAGAGCTCTCCAATGATCACCCAGAGCTCTGCAATGATCACCCAGAGCTCCAATGATCACCCAGAGCTCTGCAATGATCACCCAGAGCTCCTCCTGCCGCGTGAGTCAGCCCAGGGTTTGCACCACGGCGTTATCGGGTCTCCTGCTAAGATCATAACTCACGTAAAGCTCAGCCAGGAAATACAATATAAATTTTTAATAGTGATTTCTATTCAATGCTCATGTTTTGTAGTGCACGGAGGAGAATTATTTTAACTAATTTATGCCAGAGTGCGGAGCTGCTGCTTGAATTGTTTTATCTCCATCACCTGGAGCTCAGCATGACAACAAAACACTTGCTACACGATTTTATGAACTTTGTGCCACGTAAATACCGTGTGAAAATTGCCTGTAGTATGTAATTGTCTATTTTTCTATTTGAATTTCTATTTTATCCTGCTGATTGCCAAAGAAGACAAGATTTTCGTAGAGCTTAATAATTTTATGTGGTTCTTTTGAGGCAGCAGTGAAATACCAGTTTTATATCTCACTGAGTGTGGCTGAAGGTCAAAGAAGCCTCAGAAAGGTGATTTGATTTTTTTTTCCCCCAAATTACAGTGGCCCAGTGATCAGGATTTATGGGAATCATATTAGACACTTATTGAAACCTCATTTCAGTATTCATAACTTTCTGATCTGGAATTCAGTGGGAAGCTGGAGAGGTTTAATGCCCAGAGAGGGAAGGCTTTACTACCAATATCTGGAATTTATAACGTGGGAAGAGCATCCCCTCCCCAGCCCATCCAGGCAGATCAGCTCTGATGTCCACCCCGGAGCTTCAGCAGCCTCCTGGGAAGATTGGAGAGCCAGGGAATGAAATAATGTCATAAAATTCAAAATTGGAATGGGGGAAACACCAGGAGAATTCCAGAGCAGAGCTGAGGGAATTAACGGCACGGTGCTCAGGTGAGGATGGGTTTGTGGGAACCTGGAGCAGGAGATGCTGCTGGATAGGGAACAGCAATGTCTGGGATATTTTTATTCACTTTCCCTGAGAATTGTGCCTCTCTGCTGGCTTAGGAAGGAAAAAAGCAGGAGCTGGAACTGCCTGGGTGTGGAGTGGTCCAGCCTGAGCAGAGTTAATTAAGAGGAGGATTCTCTCCACAGAAACCAGGAGTGTTGGAATAACAAATGCAGCAGAGCTTGAGGAAAAGCACAGGGAAACTCTGCTGGGAATAACCCCTGCCTGTTCCCAAACACTCCAGCAATGTTTGTTCATCCCCACCCGAGCCAAAGCTCTCCTTCTGGGAGGGGAGAAATTGAAGGGGAAAAGGGTTCCAAGGGTAACTGGGAGGGTGGGGCATTTTCCAGAGGGCCAAGGGGCTTTCCCAAGGGGCTGAGGCTGGGGAAAATCAGATTCAGATCAATTCCCAGGAGCAGGTTGGGGTCTAGGTGAGGAAAAACAGAGGAATAACTGAGGTTGGAAAAGATCTGAAGGATCAGAGTGCAGCACCCTGAGAGCCCAGGCTGATCCTCCCGACTGCCCCTTCCCCGGGAATGCTGCTCCAGAGGGCAAGGGGTGTCTGTGATCCTCAGACATCCCTTTTGGGCTGGCTGAGCACATCACGAATTCATGGATATCTGCTTGTTTGAAGGGAATTTACATTTACATCACTGCTTTTGTGGGATTGTAGAGAGGAACATCTGAAGGCGCAAACCAGAGCTGGGCTGGGAGGGATGGTATAAAACCTCTGGAATGTGTTTGATTCCTGCAGAGAAAGGAGATAGCAGTGAGATCCATCCCCAGTGAGATCCATCCCCAGTGAGATCCATCCCCAGTGAGATCCATCCCCAGTGAGATCCATCTCCAGTGAGATCCATCCCCAGTGGGATGCAGGCAGGAGAGAGGGGATGGAGTTTCCATGGAATGACAAACTGGAAAGGATCTTAAATCCCATCTCATTCCAACCCTGCCATGGGCAGGACACCCCACACCGGGGCAGTTCCTCGGGGTTTCTGGCGTGGATGGGGAGAAGAGGAGCACAGGGGATGAGCCCGAGGGGCAGCAGCATCAGTGGAGAACCGGGAGGAGGCTGGAGCAGCAAATCCCAGGACTGGGAAGGGATTTGGAAGCAGAACACAAACAGAGAGTGAGGTCAGGGGCACTTCGGGCGCTGAGCAGGAGGAAACAGCTGCGGGGGCCGAATTTGGGGCTGGTTTTACACCCGGCGGGTGGGGTCAGGCACAGCCCAGGAGGGACAGAGGGAAAGGCAGAGCTCTGCAGGCTGGGCTGGCACAATTAGCCCGGCGTTAATCACCTCCCTTCCCCGCGCTGGGACTCGAGGGGAAGGGAAGAAATGCGGCTCAGGAATATTTATATGGGAATTTCCACGGGCAGCCCTGGGTATGAGACACAAAAACACGAAGCGATGGAAGAGGCTGCTTTAGTCTCAGCCTAAACCTGCTTTAGGCTCAGCCTAAACGCTGTGCTTGTCAAGCCCTCCTAAAACACCTCCCAAGAAGGGTCTGACCAGGATGGAAAGGTCAGGCTGCTGTTCCTGCTCCACCAGAGATTCCCAGCTCACAGCAGACAGATGAAATCCGTGTTGGGTTCCCAGCCCTGCCTGGAGAGGCTGAGGAAAGACAGAATGGGCTGGAATTCTTTCCCATGCTTTTATAAAGTGTCCAGGACCGTGGCCACGGCCATGCTCACGTTTTGGTTATTTTCCAGGGAAGACTTCTGCAGAAAATGGAGAAATAAAGGTTTGGTATCACACGGGAAAAGTAAGGGATATTTAGGACATTATAGCTCATAATCCTGATTTAAAAAAGAAAGTTGGCTTTGTTAGCACTCGTTTAATTCAGGTTCTGAGCACTTATCTGAGAAGAAAAGCTTTCCGTGGTAAAGATTCACGTTCCCAACTCCTTCAGCTGCACAATAAGAAGCATCTTTGTAGATTTAGTGGTTAAAGCCGATTAGATGAGATTTAATATTCTTGATTTATTTGTTTACATATTTATTTGCCTTTCAAACCTAAGGGTAAAAAACACGAGCAGATTTTAACTTCTTTCATCTCCAGGAGCAGTAATTTCGTTTCAGACCTTGCTTATATAACACAAAGCAGTGAAATTGTGATTCCCTTTTCCATTTAAATAGCCTTCAATATTTATTGCACGGAGTTCAACCCCTCAGTCCTGCGGCTCCACACGCAGCAGATCAGTCAATTATGGAGCCAGAAGGAGCTTCAGCTTGAGCCCAGCCATAAACTTCCCTGAATTAATTCCTATTTTAATGAGACAACGGCTTTTAAGGCAAAAAGTCCAGTTTTGGTTTTGGATTGCCATCGACAGTGGCTCTCGTGGGGTTTGAGGTGACAAATGTATTAAAAAAAAAAAGGGAAGAAAGGAGTTTTCTTCCTTTCCTCTCACAGCAAGCCCTGGTCCCCTCCTCAGGCTGAGTTTCTTCCTCCCTAACGATGCCACAATATTCATCTCTCTACCTAAAACTTCCTATTTTTTATCGAGGTGAGAAAAATCCCATGAGGCTCTGGTTTGCTGAGTTCCCTACGTGACCCCATGGCCCTGGGGACCCTTCCCACCCCATGGGTGTCCCTTGTGATTCCCAAACACCACAGAGCCCCAAACTCCTGCAAAATCTGACAGGGGCAACAGTTCACAGGCCCCAAAAATCCCCTCAGTGCCCCAGACCCAAAATCCTCTCAGTGTCCCAAAGTGCCCTCAGTGCCCAACCCCGAAGTCCCCTCAGATCCCAAAGTCCCCTCAGATCCCAAAATCCCCTCAGTGTCCCAGACCCCTCTCCCAGCCCCAAACCCCCAGACCCCCCTGGGTTTGTCCCTCAGGAGTCAGAATTTGGCCCCTCTCAGGTCGGAGTGGCTGATGGGGTCAGGGTTTCCTGCAGGAAATGCTGTGATGGGGCTGAGCAATGCCAGGATTCCCTTTGGATTTAGGGAAGGGAGCCACAGTGAGGGGCTGCAGGAAATGAGGAGGAAATCAGGAAATCCTTGAGGTCGGAAAAGCCTCCAAGGTTGGGTCCAGCCCAGGGCAGGAGGTGCTGGGGCTGGAATGCCCCATTTCTCTCAGAGCTGGCATCACAGTGCCAGTTCTATTCCATTCCCCACATTGGGACCCCAAACCAAACCCTTGGGAGGTGCCAACCACGCAATTGGCTTGGGTAGGAATAAATCAAATTATTAATAGGGCCTGTTCCTTTTGAAATGAGATTAGATCAGAGCTGCTGCCATTGCAGAGGAGCTGATTTGTTCAATTAGCTTTATTCTCACACGTGGAGCATCCCAACATCCTTTCTTGCCTTTGTTAAATTAATTTAATTAGAAAACACTATTTTAATGAAACGGGATACTGTAGCTTCCAGAAATGAATTTTCCTCCTCAGAGTGCTTGGGAAAAATAGCAATGAAAATCATTTTGATAAGTAACTCTCAACCTGAATATCTCTATTGTTGCTCGTGCCCTGAGGTTATATTTTTAATTGCATGTAATAAATATAACTTTATTAATTAGGAATTATCTGGAAAGGAAAGAGACTTTTTTTTTTTTCCTGCTTGATGGTGTAGAGAGGCTTAAAATAAAATCCCTGTTCCTTGGGGTAGGTACATTTAATCCACCTTTGGTTTTTTGTTTTTAGGCAGGCAACAAAATCAAGAATATAAAATCCTGTCATGGTTGTGGTGGGGTTTTTTGCAAATTGGAGAAGGAAATTTTCAGGTTTTTTTTTAGTGAAGGAATTTTGGGGTGCTTCTGATGGGATTATTTAATGATGGGAATCTCACTGCCAACCAGCTCAGGGTGTGCTTTATCTTTGTTTTTTCCTTCCATCAGGTTTTTAGACCCCATTTCTTGCAAAGCCAGGGTGTTGATTTGCATGTGCAAAACACCAGCCTGGGGGCAATGATGGGATTTGAGATTTGAGGGCTTGGCTGTGGGATACAGGAAAAGGGGAATAGTGAGGCATGGTGGGTTTTTGTCCTTTTTCCACTCTGAAATTTAAAATGACAAAAAAAAAAAAACCCCGAAAACCCCAAACAAACAAAAAAAAAACCCCAAAAAACCCCCAAACTATAACCAAACAAAAAACCAAAACTAACAAAAAAAACCCCAACCAACCAAACAAAAAAACACCCCAACAAACAAATAACAAAAGAAAAAAACACCAAAAACCCCCAAAAAACCACAAAAAATGCCCCCATGAACTTCAGAGATTTTCACTGAAAGGAATTTCTCTCAGTTCAGGGCCACAGGAACTCACACATGCATTAACTCTAAGGTATTTCAAATTTTCCTCTATTTTATACTGATAAAATCTCCCCCCAGTCTGGGCTGTGTCCTCACTGGGGCTCCCCTCAGCACCTCCCACACCTGGGGCACACCTGGGGGTTTTTTTAAGGGACGTTTGAGTGCTTTTGGTGCTCCAGCTCTGGGAAGGTCAGGGCTGGAGGGCTCTGTGTGCGTGGGCTCCTCGGGGTTTCCCAGATGGAATTTTGGTGACTCCAGGTCCGTGGCTGCAGCTCAGCCAGGCTCTGATGGAGGTGGAATCATCTGCTTTGGTTCCTTCTCCTCTCCAGCTTTCCCTTTGCCAGCGAGGACCAGAGGTGCTTCCAAAGCAATAATCCCCAGGGTTTCCTTTCTTCCTAACAATGCCAAAATATTCATCTCCCATTGAATGCTCTCTTCTGAAAAATTCCTGGTTTTTTAAGTTTGAGAAAAATCTCATCAGGCACCGGTTTCAGAGCTTTTTCTGCCCCATTTACTTTTTGCTATGGTGATCAAATACAGAAAGCTCTTTATTTGGGAAGATAAATGCATTTATGCACTGAACTCCTTCAGCGTGAGAGGAGGAAATGCACAAAGTCCTGGAGAAAATGAATAATAACCCTTCATTAATTAATTGACTTTAAAAGAACGGTGATTAGTGACTAACGGTGATCTCTGTGATCCCAAGACTTCCAGCTCCAGGAAGCTGCTCCCACCATGGCTCAAGGCAGGCAGGTGAGGGCTGCTGGGGTGCAGCTGGGCAGGTGGCAGCTCACACCTGGGTTTCAATCCCTGTGCAGGGCCAGCAGCTGGACTCAGTGATCCACGGGGATTCTCCCAGCTCAGGACATTCTGAGATGCTGCAAGCCCAGCCAAGGACAGGGGCAGGGCAGGAGCAGGCATGGGGGCAGGGAAGGCACCAGGCTGGAATCATAACTGAGGCAGATCCAGGGGCTCCTGTCATGGACAGCTCGGTCATTCCCAGATTTCCTCATCCCAGTTAATCCAAAACTGACCCAGGACTGTGCATCTCTCTTTTACCTTTGGAAATCTCTCTCACAAACACTTAAGGGACAGAAGGGGCCTTGGATTTGAAGGCAAACCCAAATCTCCACGTGGCTCCAGGAGAGAAGGAAAAACACCAACAGAAAAAATGAAAAAGGAGGGGAGAAGAAGAATCTGGGGAAATGCGGAAATGCACACCTGGGAATCCAGCCCAGGGGTAAGGGAAGCTCTGTGCCAGCAGAGAGGGGTGGCAGAGGGGTGGAGCAGCGTGAGCAGGGAATGAACAAACCCCAGCAGTGACACTGGGCTGCTGACAGGCACAGCCGAGACACGGGGATGGGGATGGGGATGGGGATGGGGATGGGAGGGGCTGGCAGTGCGTGCTCCTCTCAGTGTGCAGGGAGCAGGGTGATTTATTCCCCTCTGACTGTGATAATGAAACGCTTTCTATTCCCTCTGTAACTGGGGGGATGTTACAGAGCAACTGGTGCTGTTTCTGAAGCAGCAGGAATGCACAGTTTCTGTCTGAGCTCATTAAAAAGGGGCCAGGGAGCTCCAGGGGCTGCAGCCCCTGTGGGTTTGTTTGTCTGCTGTCCCCAACAAATCATGGATCACTGGGAAAGGTTGTGGGAGCAGATAACTGATGGCACAGGATGTTAAAAAAGGCAGTGGGGTGTCCTGCAGTGCCAGAGCCTGGAGTGAGGGATGGAATTGGATGAGGGAGAGCTGGGGCAGGATCAGCTGAGTGTCCTGGGCTGACCCCCAGTACGGGCAGCAGGGAGGGGATTCTGCCCCTGTGCTCAGGTGAGGCCCCACCTGCAGAGCTGCCCCAGCCCTGGGGACACACAGGACCTGGAGCTGCTGGAGAGAGTCCAGAGAAAGTCACAGAACTGCTTTGGAGCCAGGCTGGGAGAGCTGGGAGTGTTCACCTGGAGAGGAGAAGGCTCCAGGGAGAGCTCAGAGCCCCCTCCAGGGCCTGAAGGGGCTCCAGGAGAGCTGGAGAGGGACTGGGGACAAGGCATGGAGGGACAGGACACAGGGAATGGCTTCACATGGACAGAGGGCAGGGATGGATGGGATATCGGGAATTGTTCCGTGTGAGGGTGGGGGAGCCCTGGCACAGGTCACCTGTGCTTTAGGATTTTTCCTGTTTAGAAATCACTTCAAGCCCTGCACAGGCAGAGTGTGAAGGCTCCAAAAGGGGGAACAGCTCTGACCCTCAACCCCAGGCCAGCAGGGAACCAGCTCTTCCCTCTCAGGCTCACGTTTCCTTGCACACTTCAGGAAATTCACATTTCCTTGTAAACCTCTTTAAAAGGCTTCCTAGGGCTGCTTGAGTTGAACTTTGTGTTGACCAGAAATATCCAGGTGCTTCAAAGGGCAGCCCCTGCCTTGTTGTAGAGCTCCGTGGGATCTTTTGTATCCTGTGCCAAGAAAAGGATTTTGGAAAGGTTTTCTGAGTCAAAGGTAATGATCTCTCAAGGTCTTGGCAAAGGAGTGAGGAATTTTTAAGCTGGTGAAAAGACTGAACAGAAATAAACCCATCAAATAATGCATTAAAAATGCTTTAGTGAAATGGGGCTGCTCAAATGTTTAAATGCAAAGGGTGTGGAACTAAATAATCTTTAACAGCCCTTCAAGGTCGCTAAGGTCCCTTCCAACCTGAACCATTCCAGGATCCTTCGTGCAGCTCCAGTGCCCCCATTCCAGAGCTCCCCCTCCATCCCCAGTGCCTGGGGCTCTCCTGGCCCTGCTCTGCCACACCCAGGCCTGGCTGGGCAGCAGGAACAGAGAATTCCCTGGAATCAGAGCCAGGCAGGGGCACTGGGGCTGTCTGTGGGAGTGCTGGGTGGGATCAGCACCATTTAGGATGGACAAAACCTCCAGGATCATCAGGGGCAACCACTGAGTGTTGGGAAGGAGATGCTGTCCCTGCTGTCTCCATGGATGAAAGGTGCTGGTACTGTGAGGTGCTGGATCTGGATCCATCATTTTTTAATAAAATGGGAACTGAAAAAAATCACTTCACAGCTCAGCAGTGAGGCCACACAGAGAGGAGACAAATCCAGGAGCTGGAGCCTGGAAATGCTGATTCCATCCCCTTCCATGGCTTTGCCATGAGGGGCAGCCCTGGCCCTTTGTTTTTTCTGGGGCTTGGAGCAGCCTGGCACAGTGGGAGGAGTCCCTGCCATGGCAAGGGTGGCACTGGAGGAGCTTTGAGGTCCCTTCCAACCCAAACCACTCCCAGATTCCCTGGCTGGGGCATCACCAAAGCCACATTGCCTGGCTCCAACCACTGCCATGGCCAAGTGAACAGGGGAGAAAGGCAGAGCTGAGCAAACCAGCATGGAATAACCCCGACACTGGGGGCTGTGGCACTCACCTGTCACCTGAGCCAGGAGAAACTCATTTATTTATATATATTTTATTTATATATATTTATATATATTTATATAAACAAAATGTACATATTTATTAGCATATTTATTTATATTTTTAAACATATATTTATATATCTATATATCTTCAAATCTAATTTTTTGTATTTATTTTTTATACATTTACATATATGCTTATTGACACGTGTATATTATATAAAAAACATAAAATAAAAATAGATAAATACATTAATAAATACCTATAGACATAATTGTAAACACAGTTGTACGTTATATCTGAAATATGCATAATTTTGTATTATATATAAACAATTATAACAACCCAAGCCTTGCTCTGAGCTGCCCATGCAGAGAACTCTGGCACAAGGAGGAGGGAGAGGAAATCTCCCAAAAGTGAAGCCCCTGAACACCACAGGCTTTTAATAATCCAGCACCTGATCTTCCTAATTAGCTGACTGTTTTCTATAAATCTTCATTTAATGAGATCAAAGCAGCAGGAAGGAGGCTCTGCCTGACCCCTTTGTCCTGCAGCTCCTCCCGCTGCAGCAGGAGGCTTTTCCTGGGAAACTCCTCCACTTCTGCCAGTGAAACCTTGGAATGGGAAATGGAGGGGAAGGGAATGAGCCCTGGGAATGAGAAGAGAAGGGAATGAGCTCTGGAATCCCTGGGGGTGCATCTGGGATTTGCACTCTGGGGTTGGGGCTGTGGGAGGTGACTTTGGGGACCCTCTGTCCCCATTCCATGCCCATGAAGTGGGTGTGGGACAGGCACCACTCCAGGTGTGCTGTCACAGCAACAGAAAATCCCACAATGGTTTGGGTTCAAAATGACCTCAAATGCCATCCATCCCACCCCTGCCATGGCAGGGACACCTCCCACTGTCCCAGGCTGCTCCAAGCCCCAGTGTCCAACCTGGCCTGGGACACTGCCAGGGATCAGGGGCAGCCACAGCCTCTCTGTGTAACACAATACCACTCCTTATCCATCTAATCACCCATTTTGATAAGTTTTGGAGGAAATAAATCTGTTTCAGATACTTCTTATCATCCTTTCTTCCCAGAAATCAAAGGCCCAGGGGCTGGGCCAGCAGGGCCCAGGTGGGCTCAGCCTGGCAGAGTTGTGACACCGAGGGACGCTTGGGCAGGAAAACCCCTGGGGCCTGAGCCCACCATCCTACAGGGAAGAGGGGACATATTCCCATCCCTTCCCTGCTGACAGAGGTGTTCCAGCTGTGCTGCTGCTCCTTTGGGAGAGAAATATTCCATACAAATATTTTACAGCCCCACGGATCTTCTGTCCCAGCAGCCCCCGTGCTGAGATCAGGGAATAAAGCACCTTCCAGCCCTGAATTAATTGGGCTCACGGCAGTTTGGGATCTGCAGTTTCTGCTGGCACTGGGAATTTCCCTGTGCTGTCAAAAGCCACTTAATTTCAGGCCCAGAACTGCTGATAAGGGCTGGACAGAGCTGGGATCAGCAGCTCTTACCACTCGGGGCTTTGTCTCTGCCTTCTTCCACAGCCCCCAGCTCTCCCCAGCCAAAAAACGCACAGGATCATGCCCCAAAATCCTGGGATCCTGGGACTGCTTAGGGTGGAAAAGATCTCCAAGATGATCATGGCAGGGGACAGAGCTGAGTGAGCTTTAAGGTCCTTCCAGCCCAAACCTTGATGATGTTTTGTGATAATATTAATAGAAAATGCAAAAATTACAGGGAAAAACCCCTTCAAACCCTCCTAAGTCCCCAGGGCTGTTTTGCAGGTGCCCATTCCTGAGCCGTGGCATTCTCTGGAGTACACCCAGGAACACAGAGGCACCAGGACAGGTTTTCACTCCCTGGGACACACCGAAGTGATGTGAGAGCTGCAAGCCTGGGTAGTTCTGAGAGAAAGGACCTCTGGAGTCTGCACTATCTAATTTCTCCTTTAAAATGCCTCAAAAAGGTCACACTAATGATGTTTACCATCAAGTAATAAATGTTAACACTTCTCCTCCTCTCAGCACCCAGAGCTGGAGAGGGGAGAGGTGCCTGTGTTTGTTTCCAGTTCCTCAGGACGCACCAAACCCAGCACAGACCATTTCCAAACAGCGACATTTGCAAATATCCCTCTCCTAATGACTGTTCTGTGAAAGCTGCCGCAGGAAATGGCATTTAATGCTTGTTTGGATGCTGCCTTTGTGCCTTTAACAAAGCCCAGCCCCTCCCTCACCGCGCCCGGCAGCGCTGCGGCTCTGCAAGGGTTAATGGGAACAGAGCCCCGTGGAGAAGGCAGAGCAATTAGCAAAGTAATTAAAGTTCTCTCTTCATCCAGATAAGATTGGGAGCAGGAATAATTAAAGTGAACCTCCCAACCCCTGGATTCGGGTGCCCGGATTGGCAATGCCAAGAGTGGGGCTGGGAAGGAGCAGCTCCAGGTGTGGGTGCCAGCCCTGCCACCAGGGATCTGCAGCATCTGGGGACAGCTCCAGGTGCCACCTCACCCACCAGGGATCTGCAGCATTTGGGGACAGCTCCAGGTGCCACCTCACCCACCAGGGATCTGCAGCATTTGGGGACAGCTGCTGGGGGCAGGTGCGTTCTGACCCAATTTAGTGCCAAGTTACACCGAGAGCTGTGACATTTGTCCTGCAGAATGTTCCAAGCTGGAAACATGGATGGGTATTGTCTGACAAGGGAAACCTCTGAGGTGGCACTGGGTTTGTCCCTGGGTTTGTCCCTGGGTTTGTCCCAGGGGGTTCCAGGCAGGGCAGCGCTGTCACCGAAACTGTGGAAAAACCAAAAACTCTCTAACAACATTTTTAATGTCAGAGAATCAAGGCATTACTTTGCTCTGCCCAGGATGGACACAACCACTCCTTGCAGGGATCTGGCACTGATTCCAAGCTCCCCACCTTTTCCAGGAGCTCATTTCTCATTTTCAGTGGAATGGAACCCCCTGAGCTCCTTCCCCAGGCTGTGCCCAAGGGCCACGGCCCCAGGGATGACAGAGGGACAGTTCCAGGGCCCAGGGTGGTGTAGATGAAACCTTCCCATCACTGGGGGCTTCCTACAGTGCTGGCACAGCAGGCAGGGCTGTGGATCCCATCCCATCCCATCCCATCCCATCCCATCCCATCCCATCCCATCCCATCCCATCCCATCCCATCCCCCTCAAACATTTCCCAGGATCCCACATGGACAGAGCTGTTCCACAGCCACAATTCAATCCCAGGGACCTTACAAGGCAATAAATGGGATGAAGGATGGCCCTTTCCAGAATACATTCCATTATTTCTGCCTGCTGCTCAGCCTGGGAATTCCTGTTAATGGTTTATTATGGGATGGCAATTCCAGAGGCAAAGGAAATGAGGGCGGAGCTGTGGGAAACAGCCCTGGGAGTCACAGGATCCCGGGATTATTTAGGCTGGAAAAGACCTCCAAGATATCAAATCCACCCTGAGAACAATCCCCACCCTTCACCCAGACCAGAGCACTGAGAGCCAGGTCCAGCTGCAACAGCAGCTTTTCCAAACCTTCATTTTCCCGCTCTTCTGCCCCCTCCATATTTTCTCAATAGCATCTTACTCATATTCTCTTTTCTATTCACATCCCTCACCCTGCAGACATTATGGAATTCTTCCAGAGCTGCTGATACAGGTGAGAACACTTTAAAACCCATCAATCTCCCCCTCTAAAGAGGTTTTCCTTCTCTCCTCCTCACTTTTTCCTTCTCGCAGTTTAATTTTCTTCAGTTTCTTCTCTGCTCAGAGGGTCATGGAATGGTTTGGGCTGGAAGGGAAGGGCCCTCAAAGGTCACCTGGTCCAGCCCTGCTGCTGTGGGCAGGGACAGTTCCAGCCTCTGCAAGGCAGAGGTGAAAGACTCCTGTCAGCCTTGTCACAAACTTGATAAATTGTGTTGGATTCTTTCACCTGGTGACTTGTGAGGAGTTCTGATGCTCAGACTCACTGCCACTCACGGGCTGGACCTGATAGAAGAGGTCAGGATCTTTTCAAGAACACCTTTTCTATTTGAAAATGAGAATTCATTGACTCAGAAGTGGCAGAGAGCATGAATTATTTCTGCAAAGTTGGTTTTTTAATGGAAAAAGATGCTCCAGAGTCTGGAATTACCATTCTGACCCCGTAACCCCCCGGATTTCATTCTGATGATGTTTGGAAGGCAAGAGCAGGGCAGAGCCCCAGTGACTCAGTGCTGGAGCTGGGTGGGAGCTGTTCCTCACCTGCCAGGCTCTCCAGGGGAGCCCTGGGGCTGTGCCCTCTCCAGATGTGCCCTTTACCACCAGAGCAGCTTTCCCCACACCTCGGTGCTGCTGCTGCAGCCACAGCAAAACCAGGGAGCATCAGCAGAAATTCTGCTCTGGACTCGCTCCCATCCCGACCAAAAGGGCAAAGTGTAAGAGAAGAGGATTTTTGCAGAGTTCAGGAAATGTTCTCTGGGAAGGTCAGGGCGTGTGGGAGTGGTGGCAGCTGGAAGGACGGGGGCAGTGCCGTGGGCTCAGTGCTGGGTGTTGATGCCCTGGCACACAGCCCAGCAAAGGGGAGGTGGCACTGCCAGGGCACACACAAAGCTGGATGCTTTTTACAACCGGGACCACGAGTTCACTGTCAATAATCCACATTTATCCTGCATCACTGATTGAACCAAATAATGATGTGGATGTGCTGTGAGAACCCAAAAACATGGGAAAACTGCTCCAAAGGATTCTCGGGCACAGGACACACGAGACCCTCTGGAGGAGCAGGGCCCTGAGAGGCTGAGCCCCCATGAAATATTAACAATTCAGCAGCACGAGTGAGAGGCAACAGCGAGTGACACCAGAGTGGGGATGATTACAAGTGCTCTGGCAGCCAGGATTAGAATTCAAAGTGATCCTGATAAATTGGAAAATGGTCGGAAATCAAAGAGACAAAATTCGATAGAGACAAGTGCACATACAAATGAGAGGAAAACAAATATTCCAGTCTGGGAGCGGGGCTGGGGGAAGGAAACGTGTGACAGCTGCAAACAAACTGAGCTGAGGTAATAATGTCACCCTGTCACCAGCCAGGAATGCTGGCACCTGGCAGGGCTGGGAGGGGACATCCTGATCCTGGGAATGGGGGTGCCAAGGGAATCCTGCTCCCAGGAATGGGGTGAGGTGGGAATCCTGCTCCCAGGAATGGGGTGCAAAAGGAATCCTTCTCCCCAGAGGGGCAGGACTGGGATCCTGGGAATGCTGGGCTATGAGAACATGGGGAGTGGCCCGGGGACAGCCCCGAGATCAGAGCTCAGATGGGAAAAGCTGTAACTGCAGAGCTGTGGGAGAAGCTCATTAGGGAGTGGATGGAGATGCTCTCCTTCGGGAATTTTGGGAATTTCGGGATGATGTGACACGGCTTGGGGCCCGTGACTATCCAGCACCAGGGACAGCAGCATTCCCACATGTCCCCGGCTCTCCGGGCTGGTTCCATTCCCCGACAGCTCTCGTGTGTCCAGGCCGGTAAAGGAACCCCAGCACAGCCCGAAAACTGGCAAAGATCCTAAAATTATCCCTCACCGATTTGTTTCTCCTGGAAAATTATTTTTTTTTGTGGTACCCAAAACCCTTTCCCAGTTCCCTGGATATCAAATCCAGGCTCCTAAAGGGCTGGGGAAGGTTCACCCTACCAGAACAATCCAGCTAAAAGCAAAAGGGATTTCCACCTTCTATGGACACATTTGCAGTTTTCTGACCTCAGTGTGTTCCTTTTATTGTTTTAGTTTTAGCGTTTTAGTTTTAGTTTTAGTTTTAGTTTTAGTTTTAGTTTTAGTCTTAGTTTTAGTCTTAGTTTTAGTTTTAGTTTTAGTTTTAGTTTTAGTTTTAGTTTTGATCACAGAATCCCAGAACGGTTTGGGTTGGGAGGACCTCAAAGCCCATCCAGAGCCAGCTCCCAGCTCCACAGGTTATGGGATTGAGGACAGTGGGTTTAGGGCCCTGAGCTGCTTGTGGCACCCCAAAGCCCCAGAGGGAGCCACGGGTGAGATAATTCTGAACTGCAGCACAAAGCAATGGGCCCAGAGACAGCTCCTGAGCAGGACAGAGATGATGTGAGTTTGGAGGGTGAAGGGGTCTCAGAACCAGGGATCAGCCAATCCTCTGGAATTCCCACCCATTCCCGAGTCCAACCATGGGGATTCCAGGGCAGGGTGCCCAGATTTGCCGTGGCTGCCCCTGGATCCCTGGCAGTGCCCAAGGCCAGGTTGGACATTGGGGCTTGGAGCAGCCTGGGACAGTGGGAGGTGTCCCTGCCATGGCAGGGGTGGCTTTGGCTGGGATTTAAGGTCCCTTTCTCAACCCAAACCATTCCATGATTCCATGATCAGTCTTCTCATCACAGCCTGGAAATCCAGTCTTTCATCCTGAAATTCAGGATAACACAAATTCCACCAGCCCCAGGTAACCCGTGGGGGAATATTTCGAGTTTATCAGCGATCACCCAGATCACACCTGCCTTAAACTCAGGTTTAACTGCAGCAGGGCTGGGCCTGAGGCAGGATGAACTCAAGCATGGTTTCCTGCATTCATTCCAGAACATCCATGACAGATCTCTTCCCTCACCTTTGCAAAGAGGGGACGATGGCAGCTTGTGCTGTGCATTAAAACCCCGGCAACGCTTTTCCCTGCCATCAGGATTAAATTGGGAAGCTCCGAGTTCCCAAAGGGAAGATTAAAGTGCAGCTCTACGAGTCTGATTTGTTCCTCAGCAGAGCACTCTGCCGCGGCTTGGAACAAAATATTCCCAGCAGGAAAGGTGCAGGAATGCAGGTGAGAGCAGCTCCTGTGCTGCTCCCCTTCCGTGGGAGGAGAAATCCGCATTTTCTGATTTGTGGAGGAGATTTCTGGAGCACTGGAGGGGTTGGAATGTGTGGGGGGGTGACCTGGGACACCGGGAATGGGAGGGGATTCCTGGGAGGAGCTGCAGGCAGGGGAGGCTGAGGGAAGGCTGAGGTGGTGTTTTTAGGGACTCACCCTCCTCAGGAGCTTTGCCAACGCCTGGGACAGCAGCAAGGGCAGGGGCTGAGGCCAGCAGAACTCAGAATTAATAATAATAATAATAATAATAATAATAATAATAATAATAATAATAATTTTAAAAGGCAGCTGGGCTTGGGCAGCAGCACAGGACCCACAGCAGCTCCTGGGAGGTGCTGGGGAGATCCTCGGGAGCCTCCTGACTCTGCCTGCTCTGCCTGGAGAAGCAAAGGGAAAGGTGTCCCTGAATCCAGGAACTGGGAAAGGAGCAGCCACAGATCCTGCTGGGCCTGCTCAGAGCTCAGCCTCACCCAAATCCCAGCTCCGAGTTCACTCCATAACCCACCCCTGGGAAATTCAGGTTGAGCTGGAAAGGATAAAGTGTGACAGATCCTGGAGGGGCTGATCCATCCCACCAGTCCTTCTTGGAATCCCTGATTTCCCCAGGAAGTTCGAGAACTTCACCTAAAGGGGCTCCAGGAGAGCTGGAGAGGGACTGGGGACAAGGCATGGAGGGACAGGACACAGGGAATGGCTTCAAACTGGAAAAGGGGAGATTTGGGTGGGATATTGGGAATTGGGAATTCCTGTCTGGGAGGGTGGGGAGGGGCTGGGCTGGAATTCCCAGATTTGCTGTGGCTGCCCCTGGATCCCTGGCAGTGCCCAAGGCCAGGTTGGACACTGGGGCTTGGAGCAGCCTGGGACAGTGGGAGGTGTCCCTGCCATGGAATAGGGTGGGAATGGATGGGATTTAAGGTTCTTCCCAACCCAAACCAAACCATCCCACGGTTCCATGATCTCTTTCTTGCTCTCCTCTCTGGATCACATCCCAACCAGATTCCCTTCAATCCCTTGGGAAATCCCTCAGCTCTCCAGGACACTGCCGACCCTTCCCTCCCTGTGTCTGTGAGTTTTGCCCAGGAACATTCCCAGCCCTGACCCCAAAAGGGACCCAAGGAGTTGTCCCAGAGCTGCTCCCACCCCCTCCTCCCCTCTCCCCAGGCACATCCAGGCTGGAATCACAGCTGGGATCAGGTCCAGCAGAGGAATCCATCCAGGTCTGGTGTCACATCCAGCCTCAGGGAGGAGCTGCACCTGCAGCCAGAGCCACCCCCGAGAGCTGAACCCCCTCCTGTCCCGCCTGATCCCTTCTCCCCTGGGATCCGGCTCTCCCTGTTTGTTTTCCTGGGATATGAATCACAACCTCAGCTGCTGCACTTCCCACCAAGCCTGAAACCAGCACCTCTGTTTGCTGTGAAAATCCAGGAAGGGCACACAAACCCCCCCAGGCTGCACCCACAGACTGTGACTGGCACATCCTGTGCCAACAGGTCCCATTTTCCAGGGAAATTACAGATATCCCACCATGAAACACCATCAGCTCTGCCTTGCTTCGGATTCTTTAACAAAATGGGGTTTTTTTTTGCATTCTTCCCCAATTCTTTCCGAATTTCCCTTAATAGTTGCTGTCCCTGGGAAGGACCCCTTCCACTTTGAATCTTAATTAGCAGAGAACCCAAACTCCTGCCAAGCCTTGTGCTGCTCCATCACAGAGCTGGAAGTGGGGTGGGAATTTTGTGCCACACCTGAGCCACTGATTTTTTTTATTTTTACTGCTACAAAAATGATGGAAAGTACCAGAAAATAAGGATTGCAGGAGCAGAAAATGAGGATTTCAGGAGCAGAAAATGAGGATTGCAGGCACCTGGCAACAGCCAGCCCCAGAGTGGGCTGGGAGCTGCCATGGCTGGTGCAGGGCTCAGCCCCTCTGCAGATACTGAACATTTTCAGGCTTTTTTCGGGAGCTCTTCCCATAAAAGCCAGACATAAAGGGACGGCAGGCAGAGCTTCCAGCAGGACTCAAAAGGCAGCAGCCCAGCACACGGAGAGTGATTAAAGGGCCAATTAACACACAAGCGATGCATCTCCTGACCAGCAAAAAGGAGCCGTGCTCAAAGTGAGCTTTATTGACTCAGCTTTTCCCCAGCTGATTTATTTGGGAGAGAAAATAAGGCCCAGCTTTTTCTCCCTGGCAGATTTGCCCTTTTTATCACGTCTGCTTTATTGAGCGTTTCTCTCTGACTCTGTCCTCTCACAGCACAAAGTTACAGTAACCAGGAACACGCGTTTTTCTGGATAAAAATCCATCATGCGCCCAGGCAGGAATGGCAGAGGCTCCAAAGGCAGCCTGGGCTTTGCTGGGCTCCTCCTGGGCTGGAGAGCAGAGCTGGAGGTGGAAAATTCAGTGGAGGAAGAGAAGATGCCTTGGAAAGGCACCAAAGTGAGCAGAGAGAGAGTGAGGAGTGATTCCTTATAAATTCCAGAAACCTGGAATGGTTTGGGATGGAAGGCACATCAAATCCCAGCCAGTGCCACTCCTGCCATGGCAGGGACACCTCCCACTGTCCCAGACTGCTCCAAGCCCCAATGTCCAACCTGACCCTGGACTCTTTGGGGATCCAGGGGCAGCCACAGCAAATCTGGGAATTCCAGACCAGCCTGGAATTCCTAATTCCCAATATCCCATCCATCCCTGCCCTCTGGCAGTGGGAAGCCATTCCCTGTGTCCATATTTATTTTTGTGTGTTTGTCTCCACTGATCTGAAAATCCAGAGGAAATCACCTCCTATTGTCCCCGTTCTTGCATATTTCCAAACAAAAAAATGATCATTATTTTAAACTTGACATTGTTCAACCTCTCGGTGTTCTCTCACCTCCAGACCTTGACTGGGACACCCAGATTAGGAAATGTCACATGAACTGGTCAGAAAAATAGCAGCCAAAAAATGGCTCTAAAGACCAGGCAGGAAACAAATGAGGGAGTGCAGATATCTGAGAAAATCAGTTAATCAAGAAGATTATAAACCCAGGGCAGTAAAACTATTATTTCCCTAAAACATGTCATTAGCTCTAATACTCTGCTGCCTGATTTTATTGAAATCGAGGACGTGACAGGTTTAAAAAATTAGAGATTTCTCTGTTTTAAAGTTTGAAAAAATATGCAGGGAGAGAAGGAGCTGGGCAGGAATTCTGATTTCAGAGAGGGCTCCTTTCCCTCACCTCAGGGCAGGGTGGTCCTGGCAGCTCCTCCCACAAGGTCAGGGAAGGGAAATCTCCTCAAGGAACATTTGATAAACCAGGAACAATCAGCATCTCTGTGCTTGACCCTGATACAGAAATTATTGATTAGAGATGGCAGAGAGCACTGCAGGGGCACCTCTGTGCCCTCCAGTGCCACCACCCCTCACCCAGTGACCACTGATTGATAGCAGGGAAATCCATCCATGAAGGGAATTCCATCCATACAGGAAAATCTGTGTTTATTTCGGTGGCAGAGCCCAGTGCAGGGCGTTTGTCTCCAGTTGCTTTCCCAGAACTGATCCCATTAAATCCTCCAAACGGTTAGGGGATGCCCAGCCCCATCCCCACACCCCAGGGCAGCCTGGGCACCACGGCACTGATCCTTCCTGCTCCTTCCTGCAGGATCCACCCTGGAATCAGCTCTTCCCACCCCAAAACCTCTCCTGCTCTCCCTGAGGGACCAGCATGACCCAACTGAGCTCCATCAGCCCCCAATGCTCTGCAAACAAAGATCAGGGGGAGCCCAGAAGGAACCAACCCTTGAGAGATCAGAGGGAACCCAAAATTAAATCAACCCTTGAGAGGTCGGAGGGAATCCAAAAGGAAACCAACCCTTGAGAGGAAGCAGCAGCACCTCCCACGTGCTCCAAAACCCACAGGTCAGAGATTAAAGATGTTGAAATACCCCAAAGCTCAGCTGAGGCCACTCTGCTGCCCAGCATCCCCAGGGCCTGGAGTCCCCCAGGCCGGAGCAGCATCCTCCTCTCTGAGCTGCACCCCAAAGGGATCCCAGAACCCCCCAGCCCAGGAGAGCTCTGGGAGCAGGAGGATGAGGGGCAGCACCTGCAGGTAAAGCTGGAGCTGCTCCAGGAACCAGGAACAGGGTGTTCCTATGGAATTACAATGGATCGACCTCTGACTGCCTTGTCAAGATGGGTCTCATCAAGGCTGGATTGCATAAATATTCTAATTAGTGCTCTCCTCCTGGCCCTCTCCTCACAGTCAAGGATAAGGTTCTGCTTTCCTCGGGAAATTATTCATGATGTTTATTCATGATCCTGCAGTTCTCAGGGAGTTGGGATCCTCGGAGGTATCGGGGTGAATTCCAAGCACAGGATGTGCCAGACAGGAGGGGTGGCAGGGACTGGAGAGCTGCAGGGAGAGGGTGGGATGGAAGCAGGGCTGGAATTGCTTTGCCAGGACCATCCTGTGCTGGGACACCAGGATTCAGCCTGGGGGAGCTCTCAGGCTCAGAGGAGTGATGGCATCGAGCCAGGGAATGGTTTGGGTTAAAGGGACACTAAATCCCATCCCATTCCAAGCCAGAGACACCTCCTGGGCTGCTCCAAGCCCCAATGTCCAACCTGGCCTTGGGCACTGCCAGGGATCCAGGGGCAGCCACAGCAAATCTGGGAATTCCAGCCCACACAGGAATTCCCAATTCCCAATATCCCATCCATCCCTGCCCTCTGGCAGTGGGAAGCCATTCCCTGTGTCCTGTCCCTCCATGCCTTGTCCCCAGTCCCTCTCCAGCTCTCCTGGAGCCCCTTCAGGCCCTGCAAGGGGCTCTGAGCTCTCCCTGGAGCCTTCTCCTCTCCAGGTGAACATTCCCAGCTCTCCCAGCCTGGCTCCAGCCCTTGGAACACATCCATGGCCTCTCCTGGAGGTCTCTCCTTTGAAGCCAGTTTCATACAGAAATTAAGGGTTAAAGGCTCTTGATCTTTTTAATTTATCCAAGGGAAAAGTAAGAGCCAATTCCTCTGTGTTCTTTAGAGCCATCACAGGCAGGTGATTCCAATACTTTAATTCAGCAAAAAAAAGTCCTAATGAGCAGCAAAGGCTGGGAGGTGAAACTGCACAGACCTGGAGTAGGAATAAAGTTAATTAAGCAGTGAAGGCACTGACCTAATATGGAGCAGATTCTCCATCATCTGAAGACTTAATTAAATGATCATCCTCAAAGAGATGCCCCACCTGGAGGCTGCAGGGTTCCTGGGAGGGAGCAGGGAGCCAGGACAGCCCTCCCTGAGTGCTTCCCACACTTGGCAGGGCCCGGCACTGGGGTTGGGAACTGGGCTCAGCTCTGCCCACATCAAAGCTCCGTGTGCTCCTTCCCTGGACGATGAGGGGAAATCCTGGCTGAGGCTTTCCAGGTGTTCAGGGGCTGATCTGCAGCTCCAGCCTGGAGCAAAGGAGGCTCAGGGGGGACCTTGTGGCTCTGCACAGTCCCTGACAGGAGGGGGCTCAGGGGGGGTCAGGCTCTGCTCCCAGGGAACAGGGACAGGAGGAGAGGGAACGGCCTCAGGCTGGGCCAGGGGAGGCTCAGGGTGGACAGCAGCAGGAATTTCCCCATGGAAAGGGTGCTCAGGCCTTGGCAGGGGCTGCCCAGGGAGCTTTGGAGTGCCCATCCCTGGAGGTGTCCCAGGAATTGCCGGAGGTGGCACTCAGAGCTCTGGGCTGGGGACAAGGTGGGCATTGGGCACAGCTGGGACTCCATGGGCTGGGAGGGCTTTTCCAACCCCAGGGATTTTGGGATTCCAGCTCCTTGTACCAAAGCCCTTTTTAAAGGCACGTGTTTGCCATCCAAACCCTGTTCCTGGCATTCCTGCACGGAGCTCATCCAGATGCCTTTCAGCATCCTTGGGTTGCTCTGTGCCCTGGTGAAGGTCTGGTCATCCTCTGATCCAGGTTCCAGCCGTTCCCAGGCTCTGGATGACAGGCAGGCAGCAGGATGCTCTCTGCAGGCACCTCCTCCATCCCAGCACAGGCAGAGCTGCATCCCACACAGATTCTGCCAGGATCCACAGACTGCCAGGTGCACAGAGCTCTCCCACAGCCAGTGGTCATCCAGGCTTCCCAAAATAGCCCAAGTGTGGAACACTGAGAGCTCCCAAAAGCAGAAACATTTTAGAAATGCACCTAAAACAGAATAAACAGAATCATCTGACAGACTTTGTTTTATACATGAGCCATTCCAGACACGCTGTGCATTGTGTGGGAGAAAAGGGAAAACAGGGAAAGGGAAAAAGGGAAAGGGGAAACAGGAAAAGGAAAAACATGGAGAGGGAAAACAGGGAAAGGAAAACAGGGAAAGGGGGAAAGGGAAAGCTCCCCGTGTTGGCAGAGTGAGGTGCTCCCTTCTCCCAGCCCTCTTCTGTGCCCTCAGCCATCCATGAGGGGTCCAGGCCCCTCGACAACATGAAAACAATTCTGGCACAGGGTACCCAGATTTGCTGTGGCTGCCCCTGGATCCCTGGCAGTGCCCAAGGCCAGGTTGGACACTGGGGCTTGGAGCAGCCTGGGACAGTGGGAGGTGTCCCTGCCATGGCAGGGGTGGGATGGGATTTAGGGTCCTTCCAACCCAAACCATTCTGGGATTCTGGGATTCCATGATTCACATTCCACCAGGAGCTTTGCTTGCTTCCAGTTCAAAAACCATCCTCCCCCCCTGCTTTCCCTCCTCTGTCATTCCAAGGCTGTTTTCCCTCAGTCCTGCCCATGCTGCATCACCAGGACAGCTCAGCTCCTGCTCGGAGCTTTTCCCAGCACTGCTGTGATTGTTCCTTCTCCATCCCTCACCCCCCCAGCTTCCCTGCCAGCTCCCAGGTGACTGTGCTGGGTTTTTGGGATGTTTTCTGCAGCCCTCTCAGGCTGGGATTTCTGCAAAAACCTCTGCACAGCTGAACCACCTCCTTATCACTGCAGCTCACATCATGAAGGAGCTGCACCGGGGCTGGGAGCAATCAGAAAATGCCACAGAGGAAACTCCCAGGAGGACGCTGAGAAAACTCCAGCCCAAACAGGGCCCTGATCAAAGCAGGGAAATCTGAAAGCATTTGACATCCAGGAACTCCCCTTTCATGCTGCTGGCAGGTGAGAGCTGCCTGCTCAGGCTGAAGAAGCCTTTAAAAACCACATTTTCCAGAATTTACACCTACTCCCTCCTAAAAGAGCTCTGTGAACCTCAGCAAACAAAATTAGCAGAAGTAGGGCAGAGAGAGGGGGAGTGGCTGGAGCTGCCCCAAGGGTCACAGCCCAAATTCCTGTGTTTATATTTAGATGTCCTAAATAGCAAACTGGGCTCTGTTTGTTCAGCCCAGCTGTGGGGGAGGCACGGACAGGGCAGGGGCAGGGAAATTGGGCTCTCCTGGGTGATAGGATCACACGCAGCACTAATTAATATCAAATTTGACTGTGGAAATAACTTGTAGGGTTCCTCCCAGGAGCTGTTTGTGCCCTGTCCCCTGTCCCAGTGGTGATCAGAGTCACTGGGCCACCAGCACAATCCCCAAATCCAGATCACCTTAGGGCCTGACTCAGACCAAAATTATCCCTACTCCATATCTGGTTTTATGGCTGCGCCGTGCAAGGACTCAAGCTAAGGCTTTGTAAGGAAAAATTCCCTCTAAAATAAAAGTTTGTCAATAAAAAGCTCTTTCTTAGCAGCCTCCCACAGAGCCTGCCTCCATCAGGAAACGCTGCCTTTGTGGGCTCTCCAATGGACTTCCCTCAAATAAAAAGTGAAGTTATTGACAAGCTTTCCTGGCTGTTCTTTCCCAAGCTTTTGTTAAGATATAATTGTCAAGATGATATAGATTTATTTGGCATCCTGGCTGGGCCTGAGAAATTACAGCTGCACCTTCCTGTCAGACTCACGCCCTCGGCCAAATTGGGCTGAAATTGTGCACCAGGGCTCACGTGGAAAACTGCAGGACACAGCAGTTCCAGGCCCTGGGCACTGTGGGGAAAGGGGAAAAAGAGAAAATAAAATAAAATGTTGTGTTTAAAGTCAGAAAGTTGAAAAGAAAAACCCCTGTTTTCCTTGGATGGCCAGGCTGCATTGATCAGCTTCCTTCAGTGGGAAAACACTGGGCACAAATTGCCAAAAATACCCATGGATATCTCATCCCTGGAAGTGTCCAGGTTGGACATTGGGGCTGGGAGCAGCCTGGGACAGTGGGAGGTGTCCCTGCCATGGTAGGGGTGGCACTCACTGGGATTTAAGGTCCCTCCAACCCAAACAATTCTGGGATTTATTTAGGTTTGGATTTTTTGGATTATTTTTCTTTGTCATTGATCAAGGAATGGGGTAACTCAGGTTATAAACCTACACTTTGTAAAGGATGTGAATATTCAAAAAGAACAAGTTCTGAACGTCCCTCTCTGCCTAAATCCAGACCTGACCCCACCAGGATGGGGCTGGAAAAATCCCCTGGGATCAGGAGTCCCACAGTGAGCAGGCTGTCAAATGGGACCCAAAACCTTCCCTCCATTTCCACATCCATCCACGTTCTTACAAGTGAAATATGCCAGGAATATTCATCTCCACCCAGAAATATCCTTATTTTTTCTTCTTTTTGGTGCTAGCACCTTCCAGCTTCCCCTGCAGCCCTGGGAGCACTGTGAGACCTCCAGACCTGGTGGGTCCTGTGAATATTTAATCCTGGAGAAAAGAGTGACCAAACCAACCCCTGCCAGATTTCAGACCATGGAATTCTGCCATAGACTTGGGTGCTGGATGGATCAGAATATTCCAGCTGAGGAATCCTCCCTCACTCCCAAATCCAACTGAAGTGGTGAAGTTGGGGTGAAATCCCCCAGATCCCAGATCCCACCCTGCAGCTGTCCCTGTCACCTCAGGATTTGCACACAAAAGCCAAATTAATTTGGGATCACCCTGGAAACCTCCCCAAGAGCTGCCCCTGCACCCAGCAGAGAACTTTTGTCTGCCCTGCTTTGGTCTGAACTTCAGCAACCTGAGGTTCAGACACTTCTAGTGATTCCAGAAAAATTAAGTGGGGAAGCAGTAACTCTGTCCTTTCCCTCCCTCACTCTTCAAATGATTTTCCCTTCATTTTTTAAAGCACCTCCCAAGGCTGTTCGCAGCAAACTTGATCATTCTGTGCAAAACCTACTTAAAATTCTCTGCCATTCCTGAGGAATGCTGCAACACACGGGAGTCTGGGAATTTCAAGCATCCTTGGTGTTTGTTGTGACCAGGAGCAGGCAGCATTTCCAGGCACTGGGGCAGGGAAATTCCCAGCTGCTCCTTTGGCTCCATCCCTTGCTCCATCATTGGGAGTTCCAGCACATTCATTGTGACCTTGCTCACTGCTCCAGAGAGGCCTGGGGGCACTGCTGGAATGCTCCACACACTGCTCAAAATAATTGTGGTTTTAATAAAGCTTTGTGGATCCAGATCCAGCTTGGTTGGGAAGGGAAGTCCATGAACCTCCTCCCTCGGGGTGGGAGGAGAAGGTGAAATGGGCAAGATAAATCACAGTATTAGAATTAAAAATCACAGTATTAGAATTATATCTTATCAATTCAGGTTATTGACATGATTATCTCCTTGAGAGACCTTTAGATAAACATGTTTTATATATTTATTATTACTATGATTTCATTTTTTATATATAAGACCTGTTCCTTGTAGATTAACTGGAAAGATCCAGACAGGATGGGGAAGGGGCTCCCTCACTCTGGCGCTGCTGAGGCCCCATCTGGGCACTGCTCCGGTCCTTTCTCTGATTTCATGGATCCTCCAACTCCTCATCCCTGAGCCCCAAGATTCCCAAATGAACCCTGCCCTTATCCCAGAGGATAAATCAGGCACAGGCCATAAAATGAACACCGATTTCTTGGAGGCTGATCCTGATCTCAAGCAGTAAAACAGCAAAGGGTTTTTCCCTCCCTGCATAGAAGAACATTTAAAATATGTTAAATAAAGATTTTTGAGGAAACAGGGGTAAGATGGGATATGGGGAAGGAATTCCTGGCTGTGGACAGTGTCCCTGCCATGGCAGGGGTGGCACTGGATGGCTTTGAGGTCCTTCCAACCCCAACCATTCTGGGATTCTGTTTTGGGAACAGGATTCCAAGTGGGTGATGCCTCCTGTGGCATCAGGATACAAGGCAGGAGCCAACACTTAATTCTTAATTAACTGTTTAATTCTCAGGGCAGGAGGGTGCTGGTGTGCCTTGTTTTTCACATTCTCTGCATGATTAAAATCCTGTGACACAAAACTCACCTTCCCTAAGCTCTGGGGAACACCTGAGCCCTGTGCAAACCCCTCCCAGAGCCGTGGCTGGGACAGCACGCAGAGCAGAACAGGGGGAACTGGAGTGTTTTTATCTCTGCTGAGCACATTTCCTGGGCTGGGCTGGACCTGCATGGTGTGACTTCAGCTGGAGCCAGCACCCAGGGCAGGAGAAACAGGCACATCCCCTTGTGGGTAACTCCTGTCCATGCACCACTGATGTGAAACACCCAAATCCTGCAGGCAAAGGCAGCCAGGCTGCTGTAAAATGCTCCACTTTAGGATCCACCCCAAAATCTGGCAAGGAAAGAAGCAAACATTGGCTTTTATCAACTCAGGGCCTAAATATTTCAGAGATTTACAGCCCCCAGGACCACGATTGGGGTGCAGCTGGCCAGGGCTGGCTCCTGGCTGCTGGCAGTTTAGTCAGGCTGGGGAGAGGCAGAGCCAGCAAACTCTGCAGATAGATGGTTTCATTAGCAGGCTGCAGCTCCTGCTGCTCTGCCCCCAAACCCTCATCCACGAGAGCAGCTGGGGAGCTGTGCCCGGCCCAAACATGGACCTTCTGCAGGGAGAGGTGCTGGTCCTGCAGCTCCAGCAACTGCTGGGATGGGGGGCTTGGAAAGCTGGGGAGCTCCTTCGATGGGGAGAATGTTCCCTCCCTTCCCCTCGCCTGTGTCACCTCCTCGAGGGGACACCCAGGACAGGGGTGGGGTCAGGCTGGGCCCCCATCTCCTGGTGTGGGGGAGCTCCCAAACAGGGCCCAGCTCTGGGAATGACCCCTGGCTCAGCCTGGGGGGCTCTTGTCGAGTCTGACACACCTGGAGATGTCTGGAGAGGGATTTGGGGGCTCCGTTTGGGGTGTTCCTGTGCAGGAGCCGAAGCTCAGTGATCCTGGTGGGGTCCTCCCAAACCAGGATATTCCGTGGCCCTGTGGGGGAGGGCAGGGAGGCAGAGAGGCCCTGGCTGTGGGATGGGATCCATGGGATGGGATCCATTGGATGGGATCCATGGGATGGAATGGGATGGGATCCATGGGATGGGATGGGATGGGATCCATTGGATGGGATGGGATGGGATGGGATGGGATCCATTGGATGGGATGGGATGGGATGGGATGGGATGGGATGGGATGGGATGGGATGGGATGGGATGGGATGGGATCAATGGGATGGGATAGCACCTTTGGGGCAGGTGTACCCAAAATGGGGGCAGGAGCCAGGAGGGTTCAGGGAGAGCAGAGCAGCTGCAGCATCCAGGCCTCTCCCATGGCTCTCAGTGACAGCCACGGTGTCCCCAGGGCTGAGCATGGGGCCAGTGCTCCCCAGTCAGCACTGGGGCCTCTCAGCCCACAGAGTGCCAGTGCCTGGGTCAGGAGGTCACAAAGCCCCAGCAGTGCCCTGAGTGTCCCCAGGGGAGGGTGGCATCCCCAGCATCTGAGCAAAGACCTCAGATTCAGAGGACAGAATGGTTTGGGCTGGGAAGGGACACCTCCCACTGTCCCAGGCTGCTCCAAGCCCCAGTGTCCAACCTGGCCTTGGGCACTGCCGGGGATCCAGGGGCAACCACAGCAAATCTGGGAATTCCAGCCCAGCCCCTCCCCACCCTGTGAGTGAAGAACTTTAATCTGAATTGATCAGGGCTGCAGGGACAGCCCCAGGTGGACACCGTGAGCACCTGGGGGGGTCTGGGAGCTGCAGCAGGACCAGGGGGGGGGTCACCCCCATCCCCTCACCCCCCACAGTGCTGGACCAGGCTCTGCACCAGGAACCTCCCAGCCCATGGAGCTGCCAGGCTGGGCTGGGGCCTTCAGGCAGAGGCAGGAGGATGAATAATGAATCAAGAATAATGAATCCAGAATAATGAATCAGGAATAATGAATCAGGAATAATGAATCAGCTCCTCAGAGCTGTGTGAGGAGCCACAGAGCCCCAAAATCACAGCCTCACTCCCCTTCCACAGTGCCTGCAGCTAATTGGAGACGGGGTCAGCAGGGCTGAGAGAGGAGGGGAATTTGGGAATGCACAGCTCTGTAATTGCTTTCCTCCCGTGGTTTGGGCCATCATGGTCGGGATTCAGCAATGGAATTGTGTCCTTGTTGATTGAAGCAGTGGGGCAGGGGATGGGGCGATGGCCTCTCCTTGGGGTGAGGATGGGAGAGCTCCTGGTGCACTTTGTTCTCCCTCTCCTCTGGGTGGGGCAGCCTCTGTCCCTTCCAGCTCCAGGGATATTCCTGTTCCTGCTGCAGCCCCTGCCTCAAAGGGAGGGACCAAGAGTGGGATAGATTTAAATTGTAGTGACTTTATTGATATTTTACATCGTTTATTATATATGTGAATTTATTTCTATTTTATTCTGGAGGGTTTCTGGCACATGGCATCAGCGGCAATGCATCAGCCACTCACTCCAGGTAAAAACAACTCAACTGGAGGGTCCCTGATCCCCTCCTCTGTCTCTGGCTGGGGCACAGGGATTTCCCCCTGCAATTTCTCATGAAGAGAGGTCACATTTTTATAGGAAAATGAAACCTTTTCTACCTGAAATCCAAAGAAAATGGGTTTGGAAAGCAGCTGTAGGGAAGCAAAATATAATTTCTCTTTGCTGTCATTATCCAGCTGTATTTGGGCTGGTTCCTCACATCTCCCCAGATTTTCAAGCTGTGTCTGAGGGTTCAGGCCCTGTCCCAGAGCTCCATCCCAGGGAAGGATGGGTTTCCTGACCCTCCCCGGGCCTCTCTGCGTGTGCAAACACCCCCTGAGGGGTTTCCCAATCGCTGCAGCTGATTGTATTGATCAGATGTTGATTGATCAGCCTCCTGCTAATGAAGTGTTGCTGAGGCTGCAGCAGCTCCTGATATTGGGAGCTTTTCCCAGGCCCAGCTCAGAGCTCTGCTCACACCACCTTTACTGGGACAGACTGGGAGAGCCTGGAGGGTTCTTCTCAGTGAGAACAGGGACAGGGTTTGCTGCAGGGCTCATTCCTGGGCATGGAGAGCAGAGAGTGCAGCTCTGCAGGGCCCTCCAGAACCACCCTGGCTCCCAGACTGAGATTTTCAGAGTGTTTGCATTTATCCCATGGGAGAAATGGGCAGGACAGGGGGTGTTCAGGGGGTCCAGAGAGCCTTTTTGCACATTCCTTGCTGAATGGATTGGTCTGCACGTTAAAGGAGCTCCCACCCACGCTGGTGTGAGCAATGAGCTCCCCTTGCACAGCTGACACTGGGATTAGGGAGGCAGCAGTGAGGAATGGTTTCATTTTGGTCTAAAAATGGAATGGAAACTACTGGAAGGGTTTTTTCCCCCAATTAGAAATGTTTGAGCTGTTCGAGGTGAGCTGACAACAAACTCTCTTCCCATTTAATGAGCTAAGGCTGATTGGAATGGGGGTATGAGTCAGGCTGTGGAGCCACAAAAACACTGCAGCTGCATTTTAATGGGCTCCAGAGCTGTGGGGCTGAAATGTCTTTGCTGGATTCGTGGAGATCCGTGGGCATCAATCTGACAATGCTCTTACTGCAGGTTGGATGTAGAGGGAGTGCCTGGATTTGTCCCTGTCCAGCAGAACTTGTAACTGCTTTTTTAAACCCCTCAGAATCTGAGACAGCACTGAAAGCATTTGGGAATGCTTTGGGAATGCTGGAGAGGGAGGGATGAGGCTCTGGATGGGAAGGAAAGGTGTGATTCAGCACTCAGCTGGACTCAGTCTTTAGGATGGTCTGTAAAACAGGGTTTACTCTGTGTTTTTAGATAGTGTTGGAAGTCTGATTCAAACCCTGTAACATCTGTAAGATATGGTGGTAACAGAATGGAAAAGTTTTTTTCCATTGAAGCTTTCCTTGAAGCTTTTCCCCTTCAAGGAGCAGTAACTTCGGGGCCTGAGTTGCCCGAGGAGCACCAGAAGTGGGACGGCTCCTCCAGAACTTCCCTCACATTTACTCACCAATTCCCAGCTCTGGTTTGGGACACTGAGCAAGGACAGGATGGGCTGGTGACTCCCTGTGCCCAGGGGGATGCTCCCAGTGCCAGGGAGAGCCCCAGCACCAGGGATGCCCTCGGGAGGAGCAGGAGTAGGGCTGTGGATCCTTTCCCTGTGGCTCCTTTCCCTGTGGTGGATCCTTTTCCTGTGGCTCCTTTCCCCATGGATCCTTTCCCCATGGATGCCCCTGGATGTGCCCCAGCAGCAGATGAGCGGTGACTCTGCACAGGCTCCTCACAGGGACTAATGAAGGTGAGCATTTCTCCTTTGCAGCCTAATTGGGAGGCAGAGGCATTTTCACCTGGGAAGGATTAATTTTGGCTGATGAATGTCCCACATCCCATTCCTGCTGCAGGGACAGCCCCGGCTGCACCCGTGGGAGGGACCCAGGGTGGGAGGTTCCACATCCACGAGGCTCTGATTAACGGGAATACTGACATTAAGAGGCTGGGGAAGTTTCTTGGCTCAGGGTTTGACTCCACGAATCCTCAGTAAAACTCCACAGAGCTTTCCAGAGTCCCAGACTGGTTTGAGTGGGAAGGGATCCTAAAACTCATCCCATCCCACCCCTGCCATGGCAGGGACACCTCCCACTGTCCCAGGCTGCTCCAAGCCCCAGTGTCCAACCTGGCCTTGGGCACTGCCAGGGATCCAGGGGCAGCCACAGCAAATCTGGGAATTCCAGACCAGCCCCTCCCCACCCTCCCACACAGGAATTCCTAATTCCCAATATCCCATCCTTCCGAGTTTAAAGCCTTTCCCTGTGTCCTGTCCCTCCATCCCTTGGAAATGCTCTCCCTATTTCCTGTGGGGTCTCTTCAGTTCCTGGAGGGTCCCAATCAGCTCAAACCTGGCCTTGCTCCCACTCCCCTTCATTATTAATAAATTTTCCTTCTCTAAAACTTCCACAGAAATTCCACCCATTCTCAGCCTTGTCTGATGATTTCTTGCCACACACACAGAGTATAAAATATTCCAAAGATGTGGGAGCCACGCAGGATTCTGGCAGCAGATTTCAGCTTTCAGAGCCTGCCACAGATGCAGCCTGGGGTTCCTCACAGAATCTCTTTAAAATCCAGGGGGACTCCCACTTTAATTTACAGAAATTTAATGACAATATTACTTTGGAAATGAGAGTTAACTTCTGAATGGTGTGGGTCCCTTCATCTGATGAGGGGACGTGTGCCTGCAATGATAATCATTTAACAGAGCCACGTGGGGAAATATCAAAGAATTTGTGACACTTTAGTGATGCTGTGCTCACAAAACACTGCCATTATCTTTGGTTTTAATATCTTATCTGAATTTCCAGTGCTCTTCACCTGCATGGCTGGGTGCAATAGCAAACCGAAGAATTTGCATTTTGCCATTCTTCATTTATTTATTTATTTGTTATTTGTTCCTGTTCTGGGCAGCACAGAAGGTGCTGGGGATCTCTCAGAGGGGCTGAGCCCAGCCCTGCCCCGGCCACAGCGAGGAGCAGCTTTGGGAACAATTCCGTGATGGAATCATTTTAATTCCCTGATGGAATCTCCAGGCAGAGCAGAGATTCTTGGGCTTCCAACACAAAGATTTCCATCCCTGTCCATCCCAAGGATCAACATTTTTGGGATATTTACATGTTCACCCCACACACCTCAGCTGTAACTCCACTCTCACCTGTCCTTCCTTTCCTCATCACCCTGCAGCTTCCCACACCTCCATCCCTCAAAATCTCAGGTTTTTGGCTGCTCCAGAGGCACTTCTCCATCAGCCTGTGGTAAAATACCCGTATTTTCCACACAGGTTTCTCTCCTGGTCTGATCCACGTCCATCTGACCCGGCCTCAGTTTTATTTCCATTTTTATCCAAGTAAATCCCAGCTCTTTTCCTGCAGCCCAGGAGCAGCCAGAACCAAGGCATCACCCAAACCCCTGGCGTTCACCTGCAGGTGTCCTCCAGCCCTTCCAGGGAGCAGAATATTAAGGAATTCCCATCCAGCCATGAGCATGGGGACCTTCCCTGAGCTTGCAGAATCCAGGGGAGCTCACACCTGGATTGAGGCTCTGCCCAATGGCCCCATCCACAGATTCACCTCCAGACAGCGAAGCTGTGCAAGAGTCATTCAATTTTTCATGGAATTCCAGAGGGGTTTGGATTGGAATGGATCTTAAAATTCATCCATTTTCACCTGGGGCACTCCCCACTATCCCAGATTTTTTTAACCTTTTTTTTCCTTAACTTTTCCTCCCTGTTTGAACAGCTTCCCTCTCCTCCTGCCAGTCTGGAACACCTTTGGTTCATCCAGTAATGCCTCAGGATTTTAGCTTTTCTATTTTTCATAAATCCCATTCCTTTATCCCAATCCATGGGAAAGATGGGAAGTGCAGGAGCAGCCCCTACAGAGTTTCCACTTCCCCCAAATATTTGCTGTTTTAGGGAAAATCCCTGTGCCTGGAGACAAGCGAGGATAAAATAGATTTAAATGAAATCCAAAGGTTTGAAGGAGTTTATTTTTAGCAAAGCCCAGCTGGGGTTTGAAATTTCACTTCCAAGGGAAATCCTGCAATAAAGCAAGGCATGAAGGGAGGAACAGAAATGAGAAAGGAAAGTTTTGCTTTAGAATATTCCTGCAAGACAAATAATTTGGGGGGGAAACTGAGGATATCAAAACACCAGGAACGGTTCCAATTTCCATGCTGCTTCCACTTACACACCCAATGTATATTTAATAATAAAATGTTCCAGTGTAATGGAATCAAAGAGCCCATTTGGAACAGAGAAATGGGCTGAGTGAAGGCAAAACATGGAAGAGTTTTTAAAGGATAATGTTAGAAATCCCCCCTGCACCTTCCCAAATTTAGGTGCTGTTTTTTATGGATAACCCACGTGACAGCAGCGAACTCAAAGCGTTCCCTGAACAAAAGCAAAGCACAAACAAGAAATATTTCCTTTCCAGAACTTTCAGATCCATAGAATTACCCAGAGGTTTCCATGGTTTGTGCATTCCTGCCCTGGCACAGGTAAAGCCCAGATCAGGAGAAATTAAATGTGTTTGTAACGAAACTCTCCCTCGGCCAAGGAGATTATTTTTATTTTATTCTTGAGCTATCAAATCCAAACAGCTTTGATCATTACAGCTTCTCCTTTGTTCCACAGGCTTAATTTTCCTTTCTTTAGAGGAGAATGATTTCCCAGGCATCCAAACTCCTGCTGTGCAGCCAGGTAGGCTCTGCCAGAGAGGAGCTCCCAGGGGCCTTTCTGTTCCCATTTGCATCCCCTGGAGCATCCAGGAGTCTGCTCAGGGCCTCCCACTCCTTCAGAGAGGGGGAAAAAAGCCCCTGCAGGCTGGTAATACTCATTTGAAAGCCTTCTTCAAGAGGCAGTGACCTAAATAGAGCTGGGTTTCCTGGATTTATCCCGATGCTGCTGCTCCCGGGAGATGTGAGAGCCGAGGCTCCGTCCTGCTGTCCTTGGGAGAACGGGAGCAGCCTCTGCCTGGGAGCTCAAAAGCGGGGACTGAAGCGATGCACAGAGATGAAATTATCTTTCAGGAGCCTTTAAAAGATTAATCACTGCTGTTCCATTAGCCAGCAAATCTGAGAAGTATTTTGGGAGTGCTGAGGGACCTTTTCCTGCTGCTACTCCAGACCCTGTGGGAAGGGGCAGCCCCAATCCCTCAGCAGTGCTCACTCTGTCCTCCAGGAGCGGGGCTGGGACCTCTCTTGGAACGAGCCCAGATCCATCTCCTTTCCATTTTTTGGAAGGAATAGGAGCCAGGGAGGATCCAGGCTGCAGCTGTGACACTCCAGAGGTGCAGCTGACGGGATGAGCTCTGACTGCTGAGCGGGGCCAATTCCTGCAATTGCTGCCATCAGCTCCGTGGTGAAATTAATTAAATTCATTACTGACATACCAGCCCTTTCCACAGCCACCCCGGGCTGGGTTTGAGTCAGCTCCTGACAGGGGCAACCTCCCTGGGACAGCGGGTGTGACACGGGGACAGCAATTAATGGATGTGCAAAACCACTCGGAGTTAATTGCTGGGAGCGCAGGAACTGCACCAGGAGGCAGCTCCAAAGCAGCAGCCACCAAAAAAGGGATAAAACCGACAAAATCTCTTCTCTTTTATCCCCCAGCTCACACGGGGAAATCTGCAGGTTTTAACTGTGGGATAACACAGGGGCTGTTTCCTCTGAGCGCCAGGTGCTGCATCCTGAGCTTTATCAGGAGGAAACTTCCCATGAAAAATGAGACCAGAGCCCCCTGCAGGGCCTGAAGGGGCTCCAGGAGAGCTGGAGAGGGACTGGGGACAAGGCATGGAGGGACAGGACACAGGGAATGGCTTCAAACTGGAAAAGGGGAGACTGGGGTGGGATATTGGGAATTCCTGTGTGGGAGGGTGGGGAGGGGCTGGGCTGGAATTCCCAGATTTGCTGTGGCTGCCCCTGGATCCCTGGCAGTGGCCAAGGCCAGGTTGGACACTGGGGCTTGGAGCAGCCTGGGACAGTGGGAGGTGTCCCTGCCATGGCAGGAGTGGGAATGGGGAGGATTTAAGGTCCTTCTATCCCAAACCATTCCATGACTCCCTGACAGACCCCAGTGCAGAGCCAGGCTGTGCCCAGCCCTCCCCCAGGCATGGCTCTGGAATGTGCTGCTCTCCTTTGCCAGACAAGTGCAGAAGAAGCCAAAGCAAAAAACCTCCATGAATTTCCCAGCTGTGAGCACAGGGCAGCCAGAGCTGGGAAGGAGCAGCTCCAGACCCAACACTCCTGATCCAGACCCACCATTCCTGATCCAGACCCACCATTCCTGATCCAGACCCAATGTTCCAGATCCAGACCCAACACTCCTGATCCATCCCCACCATTCCTGATCCATTTCCTCCCAAGGAAAGCAGGGACAGCTCAGCACTGCAGGACACTCCTCCTCCTTTTCCTTCTCTCTCTGACACCCAGGGCCAATAAAACTTTTAATCTGCTCCCTCCTGTAATTCCAGCAGGGAAATTTTACTGCGGGAATCATCTCAGCCAAAAGGCAAGGAGCTGTTTAGTACCTTTCACCCTTAATTACCAAGCTAATTAACAGCAGTGCCATTTACCAGGCAGCCCAGTTGACTCAGTGATCCCTAAAAACCCCTAAAACCTTTGAACAAAACCCAGATTTAAGTCCTAAGAGAGCTTTGCTTTGTCCTGCAGGGCACTGAAGGCCTGGACATCTCACCTCTGTCATGAAAGGGCTCAGGGAACAGCACGAGAGCCAATCCATTCTTCCTGAAAATCAGGATATCCAAATCCTGGAAATACCTCTGGCTGCTGGAGCCCTTCCCTGTCCCATGTTCCCTGACCACTGGCTCTGCATTTTCTCTGGAGAATCCCCTGCAATCCAAGGGTTTATGGATACTCTCACCTATTTAAGCTCTGGTGTCAGGAAAGAAGGAAATTCGGGATTTATTAAAGGAATGGTGTTGTTCCTGCATTATTGAATGCCCTGTTGTGAGACAGCACCCAAAGCTCTGGGAGGAAACAAAAGGAAAACTCACCCTGTTGATGGCAATTCCAGAAATAACTGACACCTCCCCCAGATCCTGACTGCTCCTAAGGCAGGTGAAAGATGCTGGAACAGGGCTGGGGAACAGGGATTTAAAGATGATTTTGCAACTCCTGCTTGCCTCTCACAGAGCAATAATCTGCTGTGCCACATTCCCCATGTCAAATCCCAGCCTGGGCTGGAATTTTCCATGTTGAACCGTCCTGTGTGAGGGGTTTTAGGAAGGAATTAGGTTTTCCTACCCACATATTTATAAGTTTTCAATGAATCCCCTTGAAAAACTTGAACTAGATAGAGGGTTTAATTTTAAATGGAATTATACAGAACCACTGAGGTTGGGAAAGATCTCCAAGGTGAACAAGCCCAGGCTGTGACTGATCCCCATCTTGTCCCCAGCCCAGGGCTCCGAGTGCCGCCCCCAGCCCTTTTTTTGGCACCTCCAGGGGTGGGGATTTCACTGAAAGCTCTTGAAATTCCAGATAGAAACTGCTCAGGCATTTTGAGCATCCTCAGTCACCGGGAGCAATGACTCCCAAAAAGCTGAAGTGCCAGAGGCTCTGAGAAGGCTCCGGGTCCTCCTGCACTGGAAGGGAGGTGGAAAAGGTCGGGAATGTCACAGCTGGAACGGCTCCTGCTCTGCACCAGGGCTGGCAGCAGAACATCAGAGAATAAATTCAAGCTTTCCTGCCAATGCAGCTGAAATAAATCGTAAAGGAAACGCTCCCACATCTGGCTGTGCCTCGCCCCAGGGACTCGTGTGGCAGACGAGGGCGGCAGAGAGGAGCGAGGAGCTTCTCCCTGCGGCTGCCACAGCCAACACTGCCAATGCCCGGAGATCTGCACCTCTGCTCGTCCCCAGCCCAGGGCAAGGACAGCCCCGGCCCCTGCGGGATCCTGCTCCAGGGATGTGCCTTTCCCCGGAATTCCACACCCATTCCCTGCCCCGGGAGCAGCCACGAGGAGCAGCTCCAGCCCAGTTAAACTCACACAACCTCTGCAGCAGGACAGGTGAGCAAATCTGAATTCTCTGCTACCTGAGCTCCTCATTCAGGAACTGGCTGCTGCTTGCAATGTTTAATATGTTATTGAGGCTCAGAAGGTTCCAGAAAATCCCCAAATACGGGAGCCCAGGCAGGTGCTGAAGGTCTGTGGCTGCTCCAGTGAAATCCTGAATTCAACAATTATCCCCCAGCACTCACCCAGCGGCTGAAAAACACAAAGGAAATGCAAAACCAGCTGCAGGATCGGCCAAATAAATCCCAGAGGGTTTGGTTTGCTGCATTTATGTGTGGATGTGACACCTGGGGCAGTGCTGGACTCAGCCTTGCAGGGATTTCCAGCCTAAAGGATTCCATGTTCTGGCATTTTCTGACACCTGGCTGAGGTTTTTGTGCTCTGTTGAGGACTCCAGAGTTGGTGTCCCCACTGCCACCAGCCCTCCTGGTGCCACCAGCCCCCCCCTGCTCCAGTGCCACCCCAAACCCAGCAGGGGTGGGCTCAGGGCCCCTCTCCCAATGGACACAGAGTCCCTCAGCTCCCACAAGGGACCCTCTCCCCGTGGCCAGCAGGGTGGCACAGCCCAGGTGACACCCGGCCCCCAGTGCCACCCCCCAGCATCTGTTCCCATCACACAGAGCCCCAAAGCCCCTCTCTCACCCCTTGTCCCTCTCCTTGCCAGTGGATCTCCCCGCCCACCCACTCCAGCTGCTCCTGGAGCCTTAGAGCGTTCTCAAAAAGCAGATTTTAACAGATTTTAAAATAGATTTTACCAGATTTTTTAACACATTTTAACAGATTTTTAGTAGATTTTAAACAGATTTTAACAGATTTTTTTAACAGATTTTAAAACAGATTTTTAGACAGATTTGACCTAAGGCTGGACTCACTGATCTCAGAAGATCTGAGCCTCACCTGAGCAATTCCAGGGTCAGGCACACCTGGATCTGCCCAGACACTGTCCCCAGGGGAACCTCAAGCCACAGCCTTGGAAATGTCCCCAGGGCAGGATGGGACCCTCAGTGCTCAAACCACTGCCTAAAGCTCAGCTTTGGGCTCTCTGAGCTCCTGCGAGGACCAGAGCCAGGTTTAATTTGTTAGAGGTCATCAAGGCTTTGAGAACGAAGCTACAAATCCCGTTAAAAATAAAAACCAAACCAATTCAGCCTCACCCCGCTGATAAACCCTGAGCCAAGCAAGAGCTGCAGTTAATTATTCTTTAAAAGGCTGATTTTTCTGCACACACTTGGAATTATCTCTGCCATCCCCACACAAATCTCTGATAAGGTTAATGAGCTCCAGGATCTGGCTGTGGGATCTCTTGGCTGCATCAAAATATCCTTGGAAGTGATAAAGGAGGAGCCTGGTGGAAATCTGAGTGCCTCTATCGCAGTGGGATCAGCTTCCAGGGGAGCATCAGCACCGGTGCAGCCTCAAATGCAAATCAGTGTCCGTGGAGCTGCTGAAATATGAGCTGGTGCCATGGTTTAAGGAGAATTCCACAGAAACCTGGGCCTGGAAGTGGATGTTTCCCTAACTGGTGATCCCTGGAATTGTTCAGGTTGGAAGAGACCTCCAAGGTGAGCAGGTCCAGCTGTCAACTCACCCCCACCATGGTCACAACTGCCCCATGTCCCCAAGTGCCACATCCACGGTGTCCTGAGCATTTCCAGGGATGGGGACTCCCAGTGGCAGGGCTGGACAAGCTTTCCATGAGGAAACTCTTCCTGAACTCTAACATCATTGAACCAGGGATAGTTTGGGACCCTAAATCCCACCCAGAGCCACCCCTGCCATGGCAGGGACACCTCCCACTGTCCCAGGCTGCTCCAAGCCCCAATGTCCAACCTGGCCTTGGGCACTGCCAGGGATCCAGGGGCAGCCACTGGGAATTCTCTGGGAATTCCAGCCCAGCTCCTCTCTACTCTCCCAGTGAAGGATTTCTCCCCTGGTGCCACTTGAGGCCATTTGGGGGCAATTCTGAGCATTTTCCCTTTTATTGGCCAGCCTTTAACAAATCCTCTCTGAAGAGTTTTGGCTTAAAGACGAAGTTCCACAAAGACCTGAGGTGATAAAAAGACTTTCCACAAATCCAGGAAGGAAAAAATTGTTCCTGAGTTACTTTGCAGCTTTCAGTTTGGTTTTGGAGAGGTGAAACCTCAGTGAAATTTAAAGATTTCACTCTTTCCTCTTATTTTCACTCTGAACTCCACCTTTTCATCAAGAAAAAGCTTGGATTTGTTTGGATTTGTTCAGCTGCTGCCTGATGTAAACCCCAATTCCCAAAATTCAGCAGTCACACCCTGGCCAAGGGCCAGGAACACCTCAGGACTTTGTTCTGCCAACTGCACCTTCTGCAAACAATCCCATGCTCCAAAAACCCTGCAGGAAACTGCCCAGAGCCCAGGAATTCACCAGGAAAAACAATCCTGACCTTTCCTGGGCTGCAAGACTTCCACAGCCTCCCCTTCTCCCCGCTGGGTTTTTAATTCAGCTCCAACCTTGTATTTTTTACTCTTTTTTACAGTCTGCTCACCCAAATTAGATGCAGCATGCTGAGATGAACTGCACCAGAGCCACCTAATGAGATGCAAATCCTGCCAGCACTCTCCTATTAATATCTCACACAATATTTCCTGTGGGGGCTGGGATTTGCTGGGATCTGGAATTCCCAGTTGTTCCCATCACCCTGCTGGGGTGAGCTCCAACCAGACTGGAGAACCTGGAGCAAGGTGGGAAACTTCTGCTCCTGCATGAGGTACGAAATTGGGGTGGGAAATGTTCTCCTGAATAATCAAACACAGCTGGAATCCCTGAGAGAGGAAAAGCCCTCCCAGACTGATCCCAATGCCCACCTTGTCCCCAGCCCAGAGCTCTGAGTTCCACCTCCAGCAATTCCTTGGGCACCTCCAGGGATGGGATCCACCTTTCCAATGCCTGACTGCACAAAGCCTGCAAGGAATTCATAACCTCTGTATTTCTCCTTATTTTCTCTGTTTTTTTCTCTGCTCAAATTTTCCAAATTTGTACTCAATAAAAAAAGGCCTGATTGATTCCTAAATTGTTCTACGAAGTCGCTTGCATAATGCACTCATGCAATATCTGCATCCTGAATTTCTGGTATTTTTAGGATAAACTTGTTGTAAGAATTTGCTAAAACATGAAAATGTGTTGGAGCAAATATTGTATGACTCTTTGCAGAAAAACTGGGAAAATATCACTTTTTTTGCCTCATGAAACCACATCAACCATCTGCAGCTGCCCATGAGGGACAAACCAGCCCTTAGGGTCATCTTTTCCCTGTCCATGGGCTCCATCCTCTTTCCAAAACCTGAGTTTACGGCCAGAGTTGGGTACAGAAAGGGAAATTAAATCCCACATTTCCCCCTTGGGAGGAAGAACCCAAGCAGAGCCCCCTTCTTTGGGATGTAAATTTGGCACCTTTTGGGACATGACCCAGGCAGTGCCTCCCCTGCAGGGCTGAGAGCAGCCCCAGGAGCTGCCAGGGCTGTGCTGGGAATGCTGAGCCATGGGAATGCTGAGCCATCTGCTCCTCTGGGATGCAGGGGAGATTCCAGAGGAAATCATCAGGAAGGGATAAAAACAGGGAAAGAGCATCAATGAGCAGGGCAGGGCTGGGCAGGAGCAGTAACTCCCCACTGCAGCAATTCCCATGATTTAATGGCCACAATTCCATGTGATAAATGCCAGGGAAAGCTGCAAGGGCGATGATTTTCATGCAGCTGCTGCAGGCTCTGGGGTGCAGGAGTGGCTCCTGCTGCCTGCCCAGGCAGAGTCTCAAGCTGGCAGCACGAGGCCAAAGGGATGGAGCGAAGAGGAGCCAACCCCAGCATTTCCTCTCTGAGCTTCTGGTGTGGAGAAACACAAGAAGTCTTTGATCCTTGAGATCGGGAAACAGCCCCAGAGATCCCTCCGGATCTGAGAGAGACCCCAGTGAGAGGTTCTGCAGCCACCTGGGGTAACAGCCCCACCCCAGAGCTCCGGGGCATTGTCTGAGTTAGCAGTGAACTAGGTTTCACTTCCATCACAGGAACTGCACTCAGGGGATGTGCAAAACACCTCCTGTGGCAATCGTGGATCCCAGGAAAAGCTCGGATATTTGCCATTTTCCTGCCAGGTGGGCTGGTTCCAGAGCCTCTCTGCAATGTTAAACCTCTCCCTCTCTGCCTTCCCCTCCCCTCCCTCTTCTCCCAGCCCCCATCCCATCACCTGTTTCTGAGTTCATGGAATTTTTCCCGAAGATAACTGAACTATTAATTTCCCTTGTCCTTTCTCTCCTTCCCTGCCCTAAAACAGGAGGTTATTTCTCTTGGTATTCTTCCCAAATCAATAATTTTATTCAGCCCATCTGCTCTGACTTCAGCCCGTGCTCCTTCCATTTGCAACTATTTGTTAAAGCACCAGAAATGTAATTATTCCAAAAATGCTGCAGGTGTAGGAGATGCTTAACATGAAGGAAATAAAAATTAATCAAGGCAGTGTTTGAATAGCTCAAAATCAAAGTTTACCTTGTCCATCTGGAAAAAGGCACAGGGAAAGGGGCAGGAAAAGTGAAGGTGTCACAGGTGGTGGTGGCACGGAGTGACTCAGCCTCAGGTGTTGCAGAGGGCAGGGGAGACCTTCCAGGCAGGTTTGGGCAAGAACAGCTTCCACTGAACCCCCCAAAAATAATGGCAATAACTGTGTGTGGAGGAACCGATATTTAGGGGATGAACCCCCAAACCGCTGGTGGTGACCCCAAAGGAACCTCACAAGGGGCAGAGAGAGCTCCTGACATCCCCGGGGTTTGAACTGCATCCTTCTCTCTGGGATGGTCAAACACCAGGAATTGCAAACGAAGTTCATTCAAGGTGTGATTATCCCTTGAATGGGACCTCTGGGGCTGCACAGGGACCTTTGGGGCTCCCTCCTCTCCTCCCCCTGCCCCAAACACCTTTCCCAAGCTCTGCCCCTTCCCAAAGCTGCCTCTCCACGTCTCCACGCTCACACCCGTGGCAGGGTTGGAAACTGTAACTTTTAGATTTTATTTTGTCTCTCAAAATCAGGCTTGACTTAATTTTGGCTTGGGGAAAATATTTTTTCTCTAGCTTTATTTAGAAGATGGGTTTAACATAACAACAGACCGGGACTGGCCCAAAGACACGCAAAAATAAAGATCCTCAACGAACCATCCGTGGGACATCAACAGAACATCAGCGGCCACCAACCCCACACTCTGCCAGGGACAGCCTTGGAGACATCTCTGAGAAAGACTGATTAGGAATGATGGTGTAATTAACATCAAAGAGGAGGGAATTCCGGACCCAGTGAGAAACCAAATACTGGAGGCTGCTCAGCTCTGCACCAATGAACGCTGGAACAATGCATTTCTATGGGTTTTGACTGGGTAAAGTTTTGGGGGAAATCCTGCAATGTGTGTGTGTGTTTGGAATATTTTCCTTGGCACATCCTGGCCAGAAAATGAAGCAATGCCTGATTCTCTATCGCTTCAAATACAGTGTTAGAGAGTTTTTTTATTTTCCTCCCGATTTTCGGTGACAGCAGCAGCTGAAAAACCGCCTGTGGAGGGGAGTGAATCACAGGGACCAGGAAAATCCTCCCTGCAGAATCCCAGAGCTGGCAGCCCAGAGCAGAAGGAGGAGCAGTCTGTGCCCTGTTCCCCCTCTCAACCCGAGCTCTGGCAGCTCCTGCAGGGATCTGGATTCCCCGGGATGCAGCTGCTGTTTTTACAGACACACTCCTGGCATCGCAGCAAACATCGGCTGCAGTGAGGGCTGGGTTCCGCGGTGATTCTCGTGTTTCCCTCGGTTTGCTTTGCTCTTCCTCTGAGCTAAGCTGAGCTCTCTCCTCCTGCATTAAACAGCTGGATTGGGATCAGCTCCGTTCCTCCTTCAGCTCACACATCCTTTGGAACAGAGGTTCCGTTCTGCTGGGGAGAAAACGTCGCATTCCCTGGGAAACACACTTTTAAATCTGGTATTTGAGGATTTCTACCCGAATGTGTGGGAGGGAGGGATGAAAGGCGCCCCCATCGTCTCCCAAAAACAGAGCAGGGATTAGGAAAAGGAGGATCCTGGAACAGAGAGAGGAGCGACCCAGGAAAGTGCCAGAGGGCAGGGATGGATGGGATACTGGGAACTGGAAATTCCTGGCTGGGCTGGGCTGGAATTCCCAGATTTGCTGTGGCTGCCCCTGGATCCCTGGCAGTGCCCAAGGGCAGGTTGGACATTGGGGCTTGGAGCAGCCTGGGACAGTGGGAGGTGTCCCTGCCATGGAATGGGATGGGTTGGTATGGGATTTGAGGTCCCTTGCAGGGGTGGATTGGGATGGGATTTAGGGTCCCTGGTCTGGGATGGGATTTAGGGTCCCTCTCACCCAAACCATGCCGGGATTCCGTGTTTCCCGAAATGAGCCGGGTTTGAGCTCGCAGCAGCTGCACTTTGCTGCCCTCCCCGTCTCTTCCCCGCGAGTGCTCCGAGCCGCTGCTCCTCTCCGGAGCCGTTTCCATGGTTTTCCAACAGCTCGCGGATTCCACATGCAACACTTGATGCTTTGCTGTGCCGGGTGTGATGTTCTGGAGATCTGGGGCTTGCAGAGGATCCAAATCCCTTCTGTTTCCTCTCTCTGCTCTTGGCTTCCCACTCCTCATTTCAGTGCTGGTCATTTTTCCCCACAGAATGTAACCCCATGCCAAACAAGCGGGCAGTGGGTATGGGAGAGGATGAAAAGGGAGAAGAAAGAATCTAAATGGGATTTTTTTTTAGCAATTCCCATTTGAAGAGTTCCAAATTCCACTCCGATTTCCTGCAGGAACCAACTCTTACCCACCACGAAAGGTCCCAGATCTGCTCCGGTTAATGATGGGGCAGGGAAGGAGGAGCCTCGGGAATGTCTGGGGTTGGGAAGGTTCCCTGGAGCTGCCCGGGCTGGGAGGGCTGGGAAAAGTGGGGAATTCCCAGAGCCAGCGGGATCCGAGCATTCCCCAGGGAAAGCAGCCCCTGGCTCCGCCTGATTCCAAATGCTAAATAACCATAAAAACCTGCCCAAAAATAATACATGGATATAAAATAATGGATATCACAGACAATGATATCGTGGGGATGCACAGAAAACACACAAAACATTCTGTGTACAAAAATGAACTTAAATGGTGTCTATAAATAATATATTCCATACTTCACATTACATTTACTGCATTAATATTACATTAGATTTGTATTACAGTACAAATCCATACATTCCTTTTCCTTGCCATGCATATTCTAACTTGGCTCTTTTATACACACACATATTTCTTTTTACCAAGAGGTAGAAACCTATTTCTATTATTTCTCACAGAAATATCTTTTTATTGCCTCATATTTATCTATAAATCCACATTATACATAAATATAAAAATATGTGATGCATAATCCAGACAATAATGCAAAGCTGTTATTCACATATTGCTCTATATTTATATACAGTGTGCGGTTTATATGGGATATAAAACTGATAGACACTATAAATACAATTATATTTATATAAAGATTAATGCAGATTTGGTTTGGGGTTATCCGGATTAAATACACACATTTCTGTTCTCCTAAAAATTTTTCTTTGTATTCTTACCATTCAGAAAAGTCCATTTTAAAAACTGAGATACATAAAATACCCACCTTTGGAACCTCAAGGAGGATTTCTTTTCCCAGGTGTCCAATGCCCAATTCCCGGAGCACTGGGATGAACACAGGGCTGGCATTCTATGGGATTGGTTTGGGCCTGAAACACTTTGACAACTTCACTGCTAAAAACATAACAATAACAAATTGTGAGCAAAGGGAAAGCAGCTGAGATTGCTAATTCTTAATTTTCTTTTTTTTTTACAATTTTGGCATTTTGGGAATTTTTTACGGTTCCATGGGAATTTTAAAAATGGCAGCTTTACTGTCAGTACAACAGGAGGGAAAAAATGTGTTTGATCTCTTTCTAATCTGGAGGTGAATTCTCTGTCCATGGCTAATCTCTCCATGCCCAGATCAATATCCACATCTCACCTATGGATCAATATCCACATCTCACCTATGGATCAATATCCACATCTCACCTATAGATCAATATCCACATCTCCCCTATGGATAGACCAGGCCTAGGTCGGGTTATTTAGGCAGGGTTCATATCTAACCCAGAGCTCCGGGATAACTCTAAGTTCTCCTGATATTCCTGGGATTCTTTCCTCACCCAGAGGGAGCTCAGAGCATCCCAAATCCCAATAAACTCCCGGATCTGGCCGTGTCTCATTGCAATGAACCCCACCCACTGCAGGTGCAGCCCATCCATCCTTGCATCTCTTTTCCATATTCCACCGTGCCCATTCCTGATTTCACTGCCTCCACCCCCGCCTGCCGAGCTGGGAAAACCCCGGGATCTCTTTGGACACGAGCAGGATTAATAAAACATGAAGGAAAACAGCGAGAAACAAAAAACTGGGATCAAGGCAATCCTGTTTTAAGACCTGCAGCAGAGCAGCAGTGCAGGTACAATCTCTCCCAAGCCTTTAAGCCTGGTAAATTCTCCTCCTGCCCCCCTGTGCTCCTTCCCTGCTTTCTCCAAACAAGCTGAGTTTTGCTTGGCTTATTTTCCCCTCCCTTCGTTTTCCAGAGGGAAACCCAGGCATCTTTACTTCAATATTTGTGAATTTTACAGGGAGGCTCAAAGGAAATTCCTGAGCAGCTCAGCAGCAATTCCTGGGCCTTCTGAAAGGGCAGGGATTGGAAAATGAGCACCCAAGCCCCAGAGCAGGAGGGGATAACCAATAATGACAGAAATTATCAGAAGGAAATCCTGACAGCGCAGCTTGTTCCTCCAGGCACTCAGGGGGTGGGAAAATCACTGAATCCTGGGATGGTTTGGGTGAAAGGGACCTTAAATCCCACCCAGTGCCACCCCCGCCATGGCAGGGACACCTCCCACTGTCCCAGGGTGCCTCTAACCCCATCCAGTCTGGCTTAGGACACTGCCAGTGTGATTTGGGGTGGTTTTAGAGCCATTTATCCCCCAGCTGCTCAGGACACGCTCAGGGAGGTGGGAGTGGCCCAGCTCTGCCAAAGCCACTTTGGTGTCACCCAGCCCTGCCCAGCCCTGGCCCCCGGGGTTCCTTTAGCCAGGCTCTCACTGCAGTTTCCATTTTAAAAGTGCCAGGGAGAGGGATCTCCATCCCCTTTCACCCAAAGATCACCCAGAGCTGCATCTCCAAACTGTTCCTGGAGCTGCCTGCCATTATCCAACAGCTCTTCCTGCACAATTCCTGCTCCTGCAGCAGCTCGTTGCTGGCAGAGAGGCATGATCAGAAAACAGGATAACGCCTTCCCAGGGAAATCATTCTGGGGGAGTTCAAAGAAGGTGTTTCTGGGGAGGATGAAAATATCCATCAACCCCCAAAAATTCAGATTAAAGCAACGTTGTATAAAATCTCCTGGTAATTAGCTCTGTTTTCTGCAGCTTCCAGTTGATAAAGCTGGGATGGGACTGGACAGGATGGGTTTGGGTTGGGAGGGACCTTAAAGATCCTCCAGTTCCAACCTGTTCATTGTGGCCACCAAGTCTGAACCTTCTCATTCCCTCTCCCAGAGCTGGGGTTGATCAGAAATGTTCCTTTGTAACCCCTCCTGCCAGTGATTTCTCCTGCATGTTTCTCTTCAGCCCTCCCATGGCTGGGACCAAGTAATTTAGAGACTGACACTGGCTTGTCTTCCATCTTTTCCTGCATTGGGAATTCCCCAGCTCTCCTCTCTGCAGCTGGGGAAGCTGCTCCTCTTCTTCTCCTCCCTCCTCCTCCTCCTCCTCCTCCTCCTCCTCCTCCTCCACAGCCTTTCTGGCATGGCTAGGATCCCATTGGCTGTGCTGAGAGCCAAGGGCACTGGGATATGCATCTCAAACTGGGATATGCAGCTCACACCGGGAAGTCCTGCTCACCCTGGGATGTCCAGCTCATCCTGGGATGTCCAGCTCACAGACCAGAGCATCACTGGGGGAGCAGGTCCAGAGCATCCCTGGGGAGCAGGACTCTCCTGAGGAGCAGCCTGAGAGGCTGCAGGGCCCCTTTTCCCTGCTCCTCCTCCTAAAAATATCTCCTGGAAAGGCAGGAAGGGAGAGCCTGGCTCAGCATCACCATGAGGGGAGGAAGGAGCAGCTGCACCCCCAAAATCTGATGCTGTGGGGCACACACAGTGAGGCTGTCACCCCAAACAAAGGCATCTCTGCAGGATGAGTGTGTGACACAAGCCAAACCCTGCATCTGTACCTGATACAAACGCTGCATACTTATTAGTGTGTGATGCACGTTCCTGTGCCCACGTACATCTCCAGGCCATGAATATTTATAAAATCTCCAGCCTGATGGTCACTAATTCACTGATTATATTTTTTTACTGCCAAGAAAAGCCGGCTGCCTTTTGTGGTGCTCACACAGATCAGATGCAAAGTTATTCAGGTTAATCAGAATTACAGCTGAACGTCGGGAGCTGCAGGAGGCTCTCATGATGCTGGATCTCAGGGAAATAAAATGGCTGATGAAATTTCATTTAACAATAAACACCGGTGCCCAGGAGAGCAGAAATTCCCCTCATTGTGCAGCAGCAATGATGGGCTCTGGAGGATATTGCACAGAACGGGATCTTCCCTGCAGGAAAAACAAATCCTTTCCCTGGAACCGAACGGTGCTGGCACATCCACAGCAACAGGAATGATCCCAGAGCTCCAGGAATGATCCCAGAGCCCCCAGACCTGTTTGGAGGTCCCCCAGCAGGAGGGAACAGCCACAGGTGGCTCATGAGCTGCTTCTGCTCAGACTCAGGGTGGTTCTGAGTGCTAAAGAGGGAGATTAGGACATTCCTTAATCCCAAAATGTGGGAGAAGCCTGTCGAGGGCTGAGCTGAGCTGAACTGAGCTGAGCTGAGCCATGGGGGGCCCTCAGCTCCATCCTCTGCTCCCAGGGGGACCCGACCCCAGCTGCTCTGTCCCTGTCCCTGTCCCTGTGCCCTCCCAGAGCAAAGAGCAGCCCTGCAGCTGCTCAGGGGTCATTTCTTACCAGGACAGCGTTCGGAGCTTTGTGCCTGTGACAGAGCCCTGGTGAGAGAGCAGGGACAGCAAGAGCAGCCCAGGACAAGGGACAGCAACAGCCTGGTCACAGCCGTGGCACTGTGCCCTCCCCACACCCTGCTCTGACTGTTCCACACCTGGGCACTGATGGAGCCCGGGGTTCCCAGCTGCCCACAAACTCCAATACCCTCAGGAACCTCCAGGGTGCTGGATTCCCACAAGGTTTTGAAATCCAGCCATCATCTGGAGGGACAGGAGCAGGGTCATTGTCACTGCAGGGGGCACAGCAAGGTGGCAAAGCCACCTCGGCTCACCTGGGGGTGTTCCCGCTCCTCTGTTGGGATCAGCACAGCCCCTCCCTGGGTTTGGGATTCCTCTTCCCACAGGGAGATGTTCCACCCATCCATTTACTCACCCATAATGTGCTTTTATGGCCATTTATTTCTTAACTGTTGAAATCTCGCAGCAGGATTTTATCACCTGAGATTTACATCGCGCCAGTTGGAGAGGAGAATCCCAGGGGGAAACGCTCCAGGTGGAAATCCAGGCTTTGGATGGCACTGTAAAACTTCTCAGATGTGAGCAGCAGGGCTTGGTGTGCAGGAGGAACGAGCCCATCCTGTGCCCCAAACCATTCCAGTGCCCATCTTCACTCCCAAACCATTCCAGCTCCCATCCCCATTCCCAAACCATTCCAGTGCCCATCCTCATTCCCAAACGGAACAGAACTGGGAAGGGTCTGGGGCCCCAGGAGAGGCTGAGGGAGCTGGGAAGGGGCTGAGCCTGGAGCAAAGGAGGCTCAGGGGGGACCTTGTGGCTCTGCACAGTCCCTGACAGGAGGGGGCTCGGGGGGGTCAGGCTCTGCTCCCAGGGAACAGGGACAGGAGGAGAGGGAACGGCCTCAGGCTGGGCCAGGGGAGGCTCAGGGTGGACAGCAGCAGGAATTTCCCCATGGAAAGGGTGCTCAGGCCTTGGCAGGGGCTGCCCAGGGAGCTTTGGAGTGCCCATGCCTGGAGGTGTCCCAGGAATTGCTGGAGGTGGCACTCAGAGCTCTGGGCTGGGGACAAGGTGGGCATCGGGCACAGCTGGGACTCCATGGGCTGGGAGGGCTTTTCCAACCTCAGGGATTCAGGAATTGAGCAGAGGTTGCAGAGGATATTCCAGCTCTCCAGGTCGAAGCATTCCCAGGATTTCAGATGCTCAGGAGATTCTCCTGATGTTTTTTATGCTCATCATGGCCCATGCTCAGGGGGAAATGTGCGATACCCCGAGCTCAGCCTTCCCAGCCACGAGGGAATTCCCATTCCAGCCACTCCCAGCCCTGCAGCAGCTCCTGCCCACAGGGGTTCCACACACGGACACGGAATGGGGGAATTTCACAAAACCCAGCAGCAGAGCTGGAAAGAGACAGAACAATGAATAGAAATAGAAATAGAAATAGAAATAGAAATAGAAATAGAAATAGAAATAGAAATATATTCCAAGTAAATGTTAATAAATATATTCTGAATTAGCTTTAATTTTCCTGGTTTTCAGGTTTCCATCACCATTTATTCCTCCTTTCCCACACAGCAACAGAGCAGACTTGAACAACAAGATAAAATTCCAACTTTCATTTTCTGCCTTTCCAGTTTAACCCTAACAGAGATGTGTGGGGTAAAAAAGGGGAACAAAAGGCAGGGAAGTGACGGCCAGGGTGATAAAAAACAGAGCACAAAAACAATCATCCCTGTTTTCATATTAAAAATTCCAATAGAAGGAAAACGTCTTTCTCTGGGTGAGGAAGAGCCTGAGAGTGCTGTGGGATTAGTTTAAGGTTTAAATTTGTCCTGGACATGAATCCTGGGTGACAGGAGGAGATATAAGTAATATATTAGTAATATAAATAATATAAGTAATATAGAGTAATATATAGTAATCGAGTGATCTAAATAATTTATCATAAGTAATATATAGTAATATAGTAATGTATAACACAATTACAATATAGCAAAATAATATACATTAATATAAAGCATAAATTGTAATATTCCAAAGCAATATATTAAGAAAACATATACATTCTAATAAATAAAAGCAATATATTGATATAACATAACGCTATAATACATTTAATAATTATTATGATATAAACAATTCACATTAGTTAATTTTAGTAATTTTTAAAATGTGCTAAATGCAGACACAAGCCCTGGTTAAGAAGCCAACTCTACATTTTAAGAGACTTCAAGAGGACAGTCTGCCCTTAAGCCCAGGTTTAAATGATAAATCAGAGCTAAACCAGGGCAGGGTTTCCAAATCAACGAGGCACGGAGCTCCTGTGCAGGGCTGAAATATTTGTGTGCCCCCCCAAATCCTTCCCTGCATTAATTCGTGCAGCTGAAGCCAAATGGAATCTGCATCCCCAGCAAGGAGGATGAAGCTGGCTGCTAATTGCATTAATTGGCTCACTCCCATTTATAATCACTCCCCAGTTTTGGAAACTCCTGAGGATTCTTCCTTCCCTCCATGGCTCACAGTGACTGCAGGGCAGGAGGAGGCCCAGGGGCTCCTGCAGAGCCCCTCGTTCAGAAGTGATGGATGCCTGCCCCGTGTCTCCTCTCTGCTCAAGTGAAAATTAACACACTGAAAAATGACAGAACAAAGTGCTGGGTGTAATTGATTTCCCCAGCAGAGCGATCATTCCAGAGCAAATTCACAGGGGGCTGCCATAAACCATCCTGGAGAGGCTCCAAACGCTCCCTGTCAGATCTCCTGCCCGTCCTGAAGGCTCCCTTCGAGTCATCACAACAAAGCTGGCACCAAATACAAACAGCAAACAGAATCTGGGGAGGAGTGGGGGCCACTGGCACGGGTGACACAGCCCAGCCCCTCAGGGTGCTGATCAGGGACAACTTCTGCACTGGAAGTTTCACAGAATCACGGGAGGGAATCCAGGGATCATCCCAACCCCTGTTCCTGCCCAGACCCTCCAACAATCCCAGCCTGGGCATCCCTGGGAGCTCCTGGAGCTCTGGCAGCCTCGGGGCCGTGCCCATTCCCTGGGGAGCCTGGGCAGTGCCCAGCACCCTCTGGGGCAAGAACCTTTCCCTAAAATCCACCCTGGCCCTCCCTGGCCCAGCTTTGTGCCACTGAAGTTGCCCATCCCCGGCACAGGGCAGAGGTGGAGTCACCATCCTGGAAGTGCCCCAAGAATGAGTGGAGGTGGCACTTGGGGACACTTCACTGGGCACAGGGATTGGTCACAGGCTGGACTTGGTGACCTTAGAGGTCTTTTCCAGCCCTGATTCTGTGACTCAGTGCAGGGGGGGAAGCAGGACCAGCATCCCAGCAGGATGTGCTCACTCCCCAGGGAATCTCCTGCCTCTGCAGCACTTTTGTGTCCACAGGGATGCCCTGGAGTGGTCACCTAGAACAGAGGCTGGGCAGGGTTAGAGAATAAAGTGGGGATTCATTAAACACCTTCAACAGATCCAGCTTGGGCAGTCAGAGCCTCCCAGAGGCTGCACCCAAAATGGTCATGAGTTTTTCAGACAGAAATAAGTTTGGTCTGTTCGCATATCAGGGGTTAATGCTCTGATTACAGCTGCAGGTAATTAAGTCATTACCTCCCAGTTTGCTCCCTCCCCTGATTCAATTTTTTTATACTTTTCGGGGCCTGAGGCCGAGGATGTCCTTGGATCTCAGGCCTGGAAGGATTGTTCTGTGTGACCAAACTGTGCAGAGAGCTCAGTGACACTCTGTGTGGAGTTCAGAGTTACTCACTAATGCAGTGCAGGATCTGGAAAACACAAAAGCTGAAATCCTGAGGCACCAACAGGACAGAATTCCCTGGCGTGGCTGCAGTACATCTGAGCAGTACATCCTGCTCCTGGCATCCTGGAGAAAGGAGAGAAAGGAGAGAAAGGAGAGAAGCAGAAAGAAGAAAGAAGAAAGAAGAAAGAAAGGGGAGGAGCAGGGAGGAGAAGGAGAGGGAGAAAAGGAGAAAAAGAGAAAAGGAGGAGAAGGACAAGCAGAAGGAGAAAAGGAGAAAAGGAGAAAAGGAGAAAAGGAGAAGGAGTCTCTCCTGCTCCACCCTCGGGCAGGGTGCCAGCGCTCCCTCCTCGCGGTGCCGCACATCCCAGCTCCGGGAAAAACAACATATGGCACCGGGTGCTAAATGTCAGCCACCAGATGATCCATGGAAAGAGCAAAAAACGGGAACACAGCTCCTCTGAACACCTCGGCAGCGGCTGCAGGAGCCTCCAGGAGCTGCTCCCTATGTTGAGCTCTCTCATTTTGGGGCCAAAAAGCGCAGGTTTGGGACATGGAGCACCCGGGTGCCACCAGAGGGGGATGTCCGAGGGTTTCCCAGGGAGCAGGGCAGGATCTGGCCATAGAAGCATGGAATAATTTACCTTGGAAATGATCCTTAAGATCACTGAGTCCAACCCTTCCCCCAGCTCTGCCAAGGCCACACTGCCCATGTCCCCAAGTGCCACATCCACAGGGCTTTAAATCCCCCCAGGGATGGGGGCTCCACACTCTGGGCAGTTGTGCCAGGGCTGTTTTGGGGAAGAAATCATTCCCAAAATCCATCTCAAACCTCCCCTGCCGTGCCCTGGCAGGAAGCCCCGAGCTCCTGTCCCTCCATCCCGGCACACGGAAGCTCATCCCTCCTTCCCCCTGCCAGAGCCCCGGGGCTGTAAATGCACTTTAATGCTTTTCCATCCCACCCCATCCGCATTCCGGGATCACCCCGGTGCCTTTTCAGCTCTTTCCAAAAGCACCTTCCCCTGGAATTGCAGCGAGGCACAGCCTGCAGGGCAGGAGCGCTGCCTCCGCCTCCCTCCACGGGGGGATTCTCATTTTCCTTGGAAATTGCAGCCAGATGAGCCGTAGATCACAGTCCTTAAGCACTCGGAGTTCTCAGCTGCACCTGGGGATGCACTCGAGCATCTTTTTGTGCTGCTGGAATGTTTTAATCCGGTTTTCTCTGCACTCTCAGGGGCACCAGGGAATGGCTGAGGAGGAGAGTCTGGAAAATGCTTCCCTGGACAAGGAGCTGCTGCCAGCTCCCCTGGCAGAGATCCTGAGTGTGAGAGGCTCTAGGAGCACCAGCCCTGGGCTGAGCAGCAGCACCAAAGCCAGAGCAGGGTTTGAGAAGCAGGGAAGGAGTGGCAGAGGCAGGGAGCTCCAGGTGCACAATTCTGGCACCCCTGGGCACTGAGGGTGGCACTGGGCCCTGGGCACAGCAGAGCTGAGAGCCCCAGGGGATGCCCAGGGCAGCTTTTCCACCTGGGATTAAACAGCAAACCCGAGCTCTGGTCCCAGACTGAGTCCCAGGAGAGCAGGGGGGCTCTGGGGACCACCCAGGCCATCAGTGTCCCCTCCCTGTCCCCCTGACCCTCAGTGAGGTCACTCACAGAGGTCCAGCCATGCCCTGGTGTCCCTGGCTCTGTCACATCACATCAGGATCTCTGCTCCTGACTTTCCCCTGACTTTCCCCTGACAAAAGCAAGGTTGGATTTGCCTCCTGAGTCTGAATCGGAGCCTTTTCCCTGCAGAAGAAACATCAACCCCGAGGGATGATTTATAATCCTAAATACACTGATATTATCCTGCCCAAAGCAATATCCTACAGAGAGAGGGGACAAGTGATGGCAATCGTTTGTTCATGTGTCACTGGGCATTAGAAACAAGGCAGCATTAAAAATAAATCCAATTCATTTGCTCTGGGCTTATCTTTGAAAAATATGTTCATTGAGCCGTGATTTGAGAGGGTTTGGGATCAGCCAGAGGAGCCCAGCGAGGCTGGAGCCTGCAGTAAAATGGGGAATAAAACTTCAAATTAGCAGCTGCCAACAAAGCCGGGGCTGGAGCTGAGGATTGCATGGGCTCACCCTGAAACAGCAGGAAAATTATCCAGGGAAATCAGTTCTGGGAATCAGGGACAGACTCTGCCAACAGCCACCACCCCCAGGGCATGGGGGACACGGGGGACATGGGGACAGGTGAGGGGTGGCACGGGGAGCTGGGCAGGGACCCAGTCCCTCCACAGGCACCACAACCCTGAGGGGTGGAAAATAAACTCAGCAAATGGAATTGCAGAGTCATGGAATGGTTTGGGGCCAAGGGACCTTAAATCCCATCCCATGGATCCCATCCCATGGATCCCATCCCATCCCATCCCATCCCATCCCATCCCATCCCATCCCATCCCATCCCATCCCATCCCATCCCATCCCATCCCATCCCATCCCATCCCATCCCATCGTGCCCACTGTCCCAGGCTGCTCCAAGCCCCAATGTCCAACCTGGCCTTGGACACTGCCAAGGGAAGGAGTTTCCCTATAAATCACCTTTTCACGTAGTTCACTTATTATTTAATAAACTTATCACTTCTTTTCTTGCAGACAAACCTTAAATTTACAGTAAAGTCACCCTTCCAAAGAACTTCTCCCCTACTGATCCTGCCATGCCATCATCAGCTTCACTGACACAAGGTGAGGGGGGAATGTGGTTAAAAATAAAAAATAACACTTTTCTGTGGGTTTGAGGATTGCTTTTAAACAGAAATTTTAAAAAATAAAAAAACAAAACAAAACAAAACAAACAAACAAACAAACAAAAAAATCCCCCAAAAAAACCCTAAAAAACAACCGAAAAAACCCCCCTCAAAACTTCTTTCTGTGTTTTATTCCCACCTAACCTTCCCAAGGAATGAGCAGACAAGCCCAGCCCAGCCCGGGGCTGACTCTGAGCTCCAGCTTTGGCTGCAGCTGCAGCAGCTCTGAGAGGAGGGGAGGTGCTGCAGATGAACAAACCCAGCTCTCCAAAGCTCAGCACAAAAGCACCAGGAAGCCAAGCCCGGGAAGCTCCCAGGCTAACGAGGCTCCATTGATTAATCTCATTAAATATTTCATCAGGGCAGTAATGGGAAATTAGCAGGTTCCTACAGCAGCTCCACCTCCAGCAGAACACAGCCAGGAGGGCAGATCCCACAGAGCCAGGCTCTGGGAGACTGATCCCAGTTATTTAGGGATACTGGCTGGGATGTGACCAGGAGAGATGGGATAAATGGAAGCAGGAGGAAATTAATTATTATCTGATCCATTCCTTTCCTGAATAAATACTATTTACGTCACTAAAAATCATAAATGTAAAGAAAACATGGAATTTGGGGGCAGAGCTCGGCAGGCCTTAAATCCTGGGAGACAAAGCAGAGGAGGTGGGCAAGAGGCAGAGATTCCACACTGGATTTTGGAAGGATTAAGGGAGTGTAAAATGTGGCAAAGTGCTGATGAGGCAGATTGAGGCCCCCACACCACCAAACTCCCCATTTCTACTTGGAGCAATAATTTTATCCTAACACAGTTTAATGGAAATAGGCCTGTTGCACACTCCCTGTTCCCAGTGTGCACTGAATGTTAATCAAAATGGGAACCGACACGAACATAAAATGGAATAAATTGATTTAAAGTTGAATTGTTCATTATTCAATAACAATTCTCTGCATCACACAGAATCCCGGGATCCCTGAGGTTGGAAAAGCCCTCCCAGCCCATGGAGTCCCAGCTGTGCCCAATGCCCACCTTGTCCCCAGCCCAGAGCTCTGAGTGCCACCTCCAGCAATTCCTGGGACACCTCCAGGCATGGGCACTCCAAAGCTCCCTGGGCAGCCCCTGCCAAGGCTTTATTTCACTTTTAAAGCTTGATGAGATGAGAAGGTTGGAGCTTTGGTTTCCACCTGGACAGCCCAGGAGCTGCCCAAGGGTTTGGTGCCAGCACCCAGAGCTCTGCCAGGCTGGAACAGAGGGATTTGGGATCCCCTGAATCTTCCAGCACCACCATGCAGGGAATTGAGCCTGATGGAAAATAACAATGGCTTTAAACTGAATGAGGGCAGGGATGGATGGGAGATTGGGAATTAGGAATTCCTGGCTGGGCTGGAATTCCCAGATTTGCTGTGGCTGCCCCTGGATCCCTGGCAGTGCCCAAGGCCAGGTTGGACATTGGGGCTGGGAGCAGCCTGGGACAGTGGGAGGTGTCCCTGCCATGGCAGGGGAGGGATTGGGATGGGATTTAAGGTCCATTTAACCCAAACCATTCCAGGATTTTGTGGTTTTCTGATTTAATGAAAGGATGGTGAGATCAGGGGAGAGTTAAGGAATAACTCCAAAACAGCCAGAGAAAGGAAACATCTCCCTCCCATGCAGCCAGGGAATTAAAACCCCTCCCTTCAAAATTACCAGGGAAATAAATCCCCTCCCTCTAAAACAGCCAGGGAAATGAAACATCTCCCTCCAATGCAGCCAGGGAAATGAAACCCTTTCCCTCTGAGCTTCCCAGCCAAGGCCCACTGCCATCCCCTGGCTCTCTGTCCCTTGTTGTGTCCCTGCTGTGAACACAGCAGCCTCAGCCCATCCCTGCTCCCCTACTCACCCCATCCCTGCGGGTCTCACCCTGCTCTCCACAATCCCACAATGTTCTCTGTGCCGAGGTCACAGGGATGCCCCTGATGGATGCCCAGGGCCAGGGCAGCAGGGATGGAGAGCCCTGGTTGCCCTGGCCAGGTGCTCAGCTGACCACGAGAGGACAGTTGGAGATAAGAGGTGCCTGATAATGCACAGCTCTCATCTGGTGCTCATCATCTCACAGAGAGAGCTCAAATTGCTTTGCAAAGTTGACCAAGCATTATTCCTTAACCTCTCCATGAGCTGGAGAGCCCATTTTCCTCCTGGGAGCTCCTGGAGATGATTTGAGCCTGGTGATTCAGGGAGATGGCTCATGAAGGAAGCATTTCAGTGCCACTGAGGCCTGGAGAATCAGACAGGAGTTTGGACTGCAGGGAAAACAAAAAAAGCAATGAAAATCATCATTATTCCATTAGAGACAGCAGAAAGCAGAGCTCTGGACACTCCTGGAGGTCCAAAGCCAGGCCTAGAGCAGGAGGGAAGAGCCCAGGGTGTGACCCTGCTGCACCAGATCTCACTGGGAACAGCAAAGGCAGGCAGTGCCACCAGGAAAATGAGCAAAGTGGGGCTGAAATGGCTCTTCTGGGCTCTTCCAAGGGCAGGGACACAAAGCCAGCAGATCCCTGCAGAGATGGGTGTCACTAACCTGCTCTGATCATCCCTCACTGTCAGCAGGTTCCTGCTCAGGATCCAGCAGGGATCCCCAGCTGTGAGCCAGGAACTGCCCCTGGATTGTTCTGGGACAGGGGACAGGAGGGGAGCACACAGAAATGTCCCTGTCACCAGGCTGCTGGGGAGGGGGAACAGCAACAAGCAGGGAGAGAGCTCAGGGTGGGAGGAGATGAACCTCGAGCTCCTGAGGGCACAGAGGGAAGGAGAGCAGAGGTCACCAAAGGCCTCAGCCATGGCTTAAATGTCCAAATCCACCCCTGCAGGGAGCCACATCCGTGTGCACGACAGCCCCCGGAGCCAGGCAGGCACGAGCTGTCCCTGTGTCACCTCTGTCACCTCTGCTGTCCCTCTGTCACAGAATCCCAGAATGGTTTGGGTTAGAAGGATCTCAAATCCCACCCAGTGCCACCCCTGCCATGGCAGGGACACCTCCCACTGTCCCAGGCTGCTCCAAGCCCCAGTGTCCAACCTGGCCTTGGGCACTGCCAGGGATCCAGGGGCAGCCACAGCAAATCTGGGAATTCCAGACCAGCCCCTCCCCACCCTCCCACACAGGAATTCCTAATTCCCAATATCCCACTCCAATCTCCCCTTTTCCACTTTGAAGCCATTCCCTGTGTCCTGTCCCTCCATGCCTTGTCCCCAGTCCCTCTCCAGCTCTCCTGGAGCCCCTTCAGGCCCTGGCAGGGGCTCTCTCAGAGCAGGGACTTCTAAAACAGAGCTGCAAACCTCGAGCTCAGCAGGACAAGTCACAATATTCCACGGGCTGGAGCCAGGCTGGGAGAGCTGGGAATGTTCCCCTGGAGAGGAGAAGGATCCAGGGAGAGCTCAGAGCCCCTTGCAGGGCCTGAAGGGGCTCCAGGAGAGCTGGAGAGGGACTGGGGACAAGGCATGGAGGGACAGGACACAGGGAATGGCTTCACACTGGAAAAGGGGAGATTTGGGTGGGATATTGGGAATTAGGAATTCCTGTGTGGGAGGGTGGGGAGGGGCTGGTCTGGAATTCCCAGATTTGCTGTGGCTGCCCCTGGATCCCTGGCAGTGCCCAAGGCCAGGTTGGACATTGGGGCTTTTCCAAGTGCAAGGACACAAACCCAGCAGATTTCTGGAGCCATGGGTGTCACTCACCTGCTCTGATCGTTCCTCGCTGTCAGAAGGTTCTGCTCAGGCAAGGCAGGAGAGCTCTGTGTGTGCACCAGACTCTTCCAGCAGCAATCCCTGCACCTTTGAGAAGCAGCTCTGTTATCACAGAGCCAGCCCAGGCTCCTCACCTGACGCCCTGAATAGGGAAATGATCTGCCAGGGAAATTCGATTCTGCCACGCAGCAATGCAGGCAGCCCCTGGAACGTGCTGAAATGCACAACCATCACCTTGCAGATTTAAATAAAGCTGACACTGCTGTGCAAAATGCATTTCACACAGGCCTTTATTACACTCAGACTGCCTGCAATGGCTTTGTTTCCCAGCCTGTTACACAAACAACAGGCAGGAGTTTTTTCCCTTGGAAAAAAAATTTACATTACATCTTGTAATGTAATTTCATCTCGAGATGTAATTTCTGGAGCTGCCTGGATCAAAGTGCCAGATTAAAGCAGAAAACGCAGAAATTCAAGTTCCCAGAGTACCACAGACAGGCCAATGTGTGAGCAGAGTCATTCTCTCAGCACTGCTGGCTCCTGCTCCACAGCTCTTGTGCTCAAGGGTTCTCCAGCCACGTCAATCTGCAGCTTTCCCCTAAAATCAGGCTCCTCTTGGGCTCTGAGCACACAGAGCTCCTTCCCAGGCCCCAGGCAGCAGCTCTGAGAGGGGGCACTGCCAAAAAGGGGCTGCAGGAGCTCCTTGCTTAGGGCAGGGCAGAGCCCCAAGGGCTCAGGGACAATCCTGGGCTCCCCAGGAGCAGGTGGAACCCAGAGACACCTCACGGATCCTCCACAAACCCCAGCTCTGTGTTCTAAAGCCCTGGAACTCAGAATTGAGGATTTAATTGCTAAAGGAAGCATTTTCTGGAGCAGCTTACCAGAAGGGAGAGGCAGCAAAGCCCCACTGAGGCACAGGCAGCTCCCAGCACGTGGGACTGGGGACATTCCCATGGAATCCTGGAATGGTTTGGGTTGGGAAGGACCTCAAATCCCACCCAATCCCTCCACTGTCCCAGGCTGCTCCAAGCCCCAGTGTCCAACCTGGCCTTGGGCACTGCCAGGGATCCAGGGGCAGCCACAGCAAATCTGGGAATTCCAGACCAGCCTGGAATTCCTAATTCCCAATATCCCACCCCAATCTCCCCTTTTTCAGTTTGAAGCCATTCCCTGTGTGCTGTCCCTCCATGCCTTGTCCCCAGTCCCTCTCCAACTCTCTTAAAATGTTCCAGACCAGGTTGGAGCAGCCTGGGACAGTGGGAGGTGTGCCTGCCATGGCAGGGGTGGCACTGGATGAGTTTTAAGGCCCCTTTAACCCAACCCATTCCATGATTCCATGATTTTTTCCAGCAGAAATTATTATTATTAGTTTCCAAGTCCAGTCCTGGGGTTGCAGGAGATGCAATTTTAACATGTGAACAACCAGCCCTAATTAATGTCAATTAATTCACAGTGCACAGGGACCTGCCAGGCCCCACTGGGAATGAGCTGCTCCAGGAGAGAGGTCCCTGGGACATTCCTGAGCTGTCCTGAGGCCACGCTCTCCTCCAGCAGGAAAAGCTGCACTGGATTTGCCTCAGCACCCCCTCAGTTTTGTGCTGCAGAACCTTTGGGTGTCACTGCCATGAAAACTGAGCTGGCAGCACAAGAAAAACCCAACCACAGCAGCTGCTGGAAAGGCTCTGTCATTCCTGATTCTGTCAGTCTCCTTTATCCTGGATAATCCTCAGAGAGCTCCAGAGCCAGCCACGGAACAGGAACATATCCATAAATCATCGATTCATGGGCTGAGAGGGGAGGAACAGGATAAATCCATCTGTTTGTGAGTGCTCTGGAGATCAGGCTGAGCAGGGGCTGGGGATGTCACCAGTGCCAGCCTGGCTGTCACCTCCCTGCAGGGACACAGAGCCACAGACCCAGCCTGCCCTGATTATCCTGTTCCTGACTGAAGGGTGGGAGCACCTCCTGTGAGGTGAGGAAACGATGGGAATGTTCACGTGGAGAGGAGAAGGATCCAGGGAGAGCTCAGAGCCCTTGCAGGGCCTGAAGGGGCTCCAGGAGAGCTGGAGAGGGACTGGGGACAAGGCCTGGAGGGACAGGACACAGGGAATGGCTTCAAACTGGAAAGGGGAGATTTGGGTGGGATATTGGGAATTAGGAATTCCTGGCTGGGCTGGAATTCCCAGATTTGCTGTGGCTGCCCCTGGATCCCTGGCAGTGCCCAAGGCCAGGTTGGACACTGGGGCTTGGAGCAGCCTGGGACAGTGGGAGGTGTCCCTGCCATGGCAGGGGTGGCACTGGATGGGATTTTTCCTTCCCAAAGAAACCATTCTGGAATTCTGTGATTTTATTAATTCCCAGTTTCCCCCCACAGTTGTTGCTGCTGTGGGAAGGGGGAGCAGGAGTTGGGGACCAACATGGGCACCCCAGGCACCCCAGAGGTCCAGAAAAGCCTAAATCCTCCAGGACATTCCAGAAAAGAAAAGGCCAAATGCAAAGAATGCAGACCCAGACTGGGAAAAGGGGAGATCTCAGGCTTGGATGGGATTTTAAACCAATAAAACCCATTGTGGTTGCATTTCCAGGGGTGCTGCAGGCTGGGAGGGGACACAGGAACATTTATAGGTGTGTGGGAGCATTTCCAGCTCTCAGTCCCTGTTTGTCACAGAACACAGAAGGGTTTGGGTTAGAACCCAAAGGACCCTAAAAATCCTCCCAATTCCAAGCCCCATGCCAAGGGCAGGAACAGCTTTACCTGGAGCAGGGTGCATTTGTGGGATCCTACAGAGTCCTGGAGGATCCTACAATGCCCTGTAGTGACCCTACAGTTCCTGGGGGGGGTGGGGGTGGGGGGTGGGTGGAGGTCCTACAATTCCCTGGATGATTCCACAATTCCCTGTGGTGATCCTACAATGCCCTGGGGCACCCTACAATGCCCTGAGAGGACCCTACAATTCCCTGGGTGATTCCACAATTCCCTGTGGTGACCCTACAATTCTGTGGATGACCCTACAATTCCCTGGGGAGATCCTACAATGCCCTTGGTGACCCTACAATGCTCTGGGGGATCCCAAAATTCCCAGTGCTTCTTCCCAGTGCTCCCACTCTGTCCCTGCCTCTTCAGAAGGCACAAGCCCCCTGCCTCTGCTTTATTCCCACTGTGAAATCCCAGGATTTTAGTTAATCCCTGGGAAAACCCCCCTCCCCCTGCTCTCCCAGATCCAGAGGAGTTGGAGCAGATGCCTCCTCCAGAAGCAGCTGCCACACTCAGACATCTCCTGGGGGAAATTCAGCTTTTAGTCAGACACTCCAAGGCCTCTCCTGTTTCTGGGCATTGAGGAGGGTGGGAGGAGAGGGATTTGCAGGAATCCTGAAAGGAAGGAGGAATTTGTCTTTACAAACAAACTGTGGGTCTTGCCAGCAGATAAAACACTGGGAGATGCAAGAAACAATGGGGAGGATTCCACTGATTGATGAATGGAACAGGAGATTTGCATTTACAAACAAATCAAAGGTCTGCTGATCAATAAAACTGAATATTGGAATATGAAAGGAACTATAGAAGGACCATAAAATTCCATATGAATTCCACTGAGTGACACAAGGGAAGGACAAAGGGGGGGATTATACATTAGAGGGGGTCTCTATTAGGGGATTTGGGAAGTCTGTGCCTCTCAAATACCTCAGACAGTGGAGAAAGAGAGAGGGAAATTGGGATAAAAGGGAGGCTGCATCCTCCAGATGGGAAATGCCCCATGGCCTCTCCCTTTATTGGAATAAAGTCACAGGACTCCTCTGTCTCCTTTTTGGACATCACTCTCTGGTGTTCCTGGATTCATTTTCCTCACACTTCCTTTCCCAGAGCCACACGTTTGTTTTGCTCTCTGCAGAGCAGAGCGAGGTCTGAGCTCCCAAAGGAGGCTGCCAAAAGCTCATTACAGTAATTCCACCTCTCCTGACAGAGCCTGGAGCCGGCTGCTCCCGAGGAAGCCGAGCTGTGCATTCTGCAGCAGAAATCTGCTAAAGAGCTTTATTCCTCATCCCAGATAATGATTCCTGGAGCTGAGCATGAGCCATGGCAATTCCAGAGCCTTCCCAAAGCCTCACACCCAGCCTGTCCCAGCTCCAGGAAGAGGCTCTCAGGGTTCTGCTCTTCCTCAGCATCTCCCTGGTGAACCCAGCACAGGAATTCTGCATTTTCCATGGGTTAAACATCCCTTTCCTTCCCCTGCCACAGCCTTCGGGAGGGTGGGAGGCACCTCCTGACTCCCCCAGGGCACCTGAGAGGGGATCAGCCCCATTTGGAATGAAATTGGAAAATCTGCTCTGGCTGAGGTGAGAGCTCGCCTGCAGAGCTGGGTCAGCTCCAGCAGCAGCACAGGAAGGGTGGGAATGTGTTGGAGAGAGCCCAGAGGAGGCCATGGAGGTGCTCCAAAGGCTGGGAGAGCTGGGAATGTTCCCCTGGAGAGGAGAAGGATCCAGGGAGAGCTCAGAGCCCTTGCAGGGTCTCAAGGGGCTCCAGGAGAGCTGGAGAGGGACTGGGGACAAGGAATGGAGGGACAGGACACAGGGAATGGCTTCAGACTGGAAAAGGGGAGATTTGGGTGGGATATTGGGAATTCCTGGCTGGGGAGGGGTTGGGATGGAATTCCCAGAGAGTTCCCAGTGGCTGCCCCTGGATCCCTGGCAGTGCCCAAGGCCAGGTTGGACACTGGGGCTTGGAGCAGCCCGGGACAGTGGGAGGTGTCCCTGCCATGGCAGGGGTGGCACTGGGAGGGATTTGAGGTCCCTTCTGACCCAAACCATGCCAGGATTCTGTGATGGAGACACCCCAGGACAGGCCCCAGCTCTGGGAATTCAGGGTGACATTCAGGCAGGCAGGGGAGCCCTTCAAGCTGGGGGGGACAGACAGGGACAATTTCAGGCCCAAACTCCCTCTGTGTCCCCAAAATCAGAGAGCAGCCGGGTCCTACAGACAGAGCAGAGCTTTCAGCACCCCAGGAATCCTCACCTTCCTCACCCATTTTAAAGCACAACAATAATGTTTTTAAGCCAGAAACCCCTTCCCAGGAGGGGAGGGGAGGGGCAGGACAGCAGTGGCCACCCCACAGTCCCTCCCTGGGGGCTGAGACTGCCCAGAACAGGGTGGGGACAGTGACAGGGCAGTGCCACATTCACTGAATGTTTCAAAGCCATTTCAGACCCTGCAGTGCCCAGCAGCCCTGGGGCTCTGCAGAAAGGCAGCAGGGCTGGGTTTCCCCCTCTTCTCCTTTCCATAACTCTGGATAAACCACAGATGTAACAACCACAGAGAGATTTCAAAGCCAGGCACCAGCCATGACAAACACTCACCACAGTCCCTGTTTCCACAGTCCCTGAGACATCAGGAGATGAAAAAACTTTCCTTTCCCAGCCCCACCAGCCCCTGTGGCAATCGATTCTTTGGGAAAGAATAAGAGTTTTTACCTTGCAACCCAATTTACAGTGTTTTAATAGCCACGAGTTGCCCGTGATTGTAAGCCCTGCTGCTGCCAGGGAAGGAACAGCAGCCAGAGCCCTCAGACGAGCCATTCACAAATGGCACACTCCAATTAAAAGGAATCAAATCAATGTGACAATAATTCCATTTGCAGCGGGTGGTGGTGCCGTTTTTCTCTCTGGGAAATGGGATGCACCTGTGCAGCACGGAGAGAGCAGCCAAGGCCTCACCCACAGCCTTTAATCCTGGTTTTGGTCAGGCCTGCAAGGGTTAACAACAGCCAAAAGCAGCGAGAGGAGAACGAGTATCAATGTGGAGAATTTATGGAGATTTTTAACAGCCAGAATCAAAAATAAACCAGCAGTGACATCATCTCTCACTGTCACCCTGGGCAGAGGCTGCTCCCAGCTCTGCTGCAGCATCCCCATCGCTGCATCCGAGGGGAAAATCCATGGGGAAATCCCTCCTGTCCCTCCTGTCCCTCCTGTCCCTCCTGGCAGGGTGGGGATCAACCCCTGAGCAGCAGCTGGGACCACCCTGGGGCAGGACAGGGGATGGGCTCTGCAGCTGAGACCTCACCTGCCTGGGGACAGCCACCAGCACCTCCCAGGGGACAGCCACCAACACCTCCCCTGGGCCACCAGCACGTCCCTGGAGACAGACACCAGCACCTCCTGGGCCTGTCGTAGGACACCTCCCTGCTCTGGTTTAGGTTCCTCCTGTCCCTGTCCCTGCTCAGGTTCCTCCTGTCCCTCCTCTGGTTTAGGCTCCTCCTAACCCCAAGCAGATTTCAGCCCGGTTTGGGGACAGCCCCAGCTCTGACCCCTCACTGTCCCCAGCTCCGGGGTCAGCTCTGGGCAGGGCACCGAGCCCAGCTGAGAACAGGCAGAGCTGCTTGTGGGCAGCATTTCCAAACTTTGGGGTTTTTCCTGCTCCTTTTCCCATTTGAAGGAATGGTTTGGGTGCAAAGCCCAGTCTGGGCAGGATCAGAGGCCCAGATTTCTGTGTCACAGAGGGAAATCCGGGCTGGACGCTCCTTCACTCCCATCCCAAAGGGAAGGGGCTCCTTGCTGCATCCACGGCTGCTCCAAAAGCCGGGAATGAGGAGGGAACACAGAGAAAATGCTACCACCAAGTGGAGGGAACCGCGCAGGTAAAGCAGGGAAAGGGGGAGCCACAAACACCTGTGAATCCCCACCGGGCTCCCAGGGATTTATTCGGGAAGGAGGGCACTGTTCCTTTTCTCCAATAGGGAGGAATTGTGTTTTCCTCCCTCTGCCTGGCAGATATTCCCGGATCCAGAGCTCCGAGCTGAGCCCCAGGATCTGTGGGTGGATTTAGGGAACAGGAGATGCAGGAATATTTGTCAGCCCCAGGGGCTTCCCTCAGTCTCTCTGCCAGATGCCAACTCTCTGCTCCAATGTTCTGCCTCCCCTGCCTGGACATTCCCATGTTTTCTGGCAGGGAGGGAAGAGGCTTTCCCAACCCAGGAACAGCTCCAGGAATGCAGCACAGCCCAGGATCCTGCTGGAGCCTCCACCGTGTCGATTCCCAACTCCTGCTCAGAGGATTGATTTGTTTTCCACAGCTTGCCTAAAATCTGAGCACTCTGGTGTTTAATGACAGTTTTTTCCAAATATTTTTTATTCCCTAGACTGTCAAACACAGCTGGAGTCACGGAATCCCAGGATGAGTCAGGCTGAAGGGACCTCAGAGGGTGCCTGGTGCCACTCCCTGCTCCAGCAGGGCCATCCCAGAGCTCAGGGCACAGGACTGAGTCCAGAGGGCTCTGGAATATCCCCATTTTTAGGGATCTGAAAATGGCTTTGTTATTCCTCAGGTGAGAACCTGGGCCTCTGAGCTCAGATTATTGTTTGTAACGCGTGGATTTTCTCCCTTCCCAAACATCTCCTGGAATGCCAGGAACCAGGCGTTCTGCTGGCTGCAGTGCTGGAGAGCCCAGCCCAGGCTGGGTGGGAGGTCCTGGCAGCCCAAGGGATGAGCAGGAGGAGTGGGGAAGGCAGAGAGCCCCAAAAAGGGCTCAATAGAGTCAGAACTGAGCTGCTCCCAGCAATCCAAACAAAGCCCAGGCTGCAGGGCAGGGAGTGCAAACCAGAGCTGCTTCCCAAGGCCTCAGCTCCCAACCAGGCCATGAAATTCCTGCTGAGATGTTCCAGAACATTCTGCATTGTTGACGGTTATCCAGAGGAGCACTTTGGGCCAGCTCTACAAGCTGCTTTATTGGATGTTCCTCTGGAAACAGAGGTGAGGAAGGCTGAGGTGCAGCCTTTAAACCCAGGTTTAACAGGAGAAGCCCTCAGAGGCTGCAGAGATGTTCCAGAACATTCTGCATCGTTGATGGTTATCCAGAGGAGCATTTTGGGGCAGCTCTCCATCTGTTCTGCCAGATGTTACTCTGGAAATGGAGGGGGGGAAGGCTGCCCTTTAAGACAGCCCTTTAAGCCCAGGTTTAACAGGAGAAGCTCTCAGAGGCCACAGACATATTCCAGAACACTCTGCATCATTGATGATTATCCAGAGAAGCACTTTGGGCCAGTTCTCCAGGCTGTTCTGTCAGGTTAACAGAGGTGGGGAAGGCTGAGGTGCAGCCCTTTAAGCCCAGGTTTAACAGGAGAAGCCCCCAGAGGCTGCAGAGAGCAAAGATTTGAGGGTGGCCGGGCTGGAACAGCCCCAAAGCCAAGGCAGGTGTTGGCCATGAGCAACCTGCTGCAGTTTGGGGTCACAGGAGTGGGAATGGGGCAGGGAAAACCCAAAACTGCTCCCTCCGAGCTGGGCAGGGGGAATTTGGGAGGTCTGGAGCTGCCCACAGGGCTCCTCCTGCTGCTCCTGCTCCACAAAAGTCCCCGGGTTTGTCCCTCCCGAAATAATTCTGACAGAATGTCTGTCACCATGGCAACCTGGGAAACAAATTGATTGGAGAGGTGGCTGATATTCGGAATGCATAGGAATTATGGCTGCCATGGCAACGGGATTTACAAACAAATGGGGATATTTAGGGAGAAATTAGTGATGGAGACTCCGGGCCTCACGTGAGCCTCAGGTGAGTCTCAGTCTCAGGTGAGTCTCAGTTTAGTTTCAGTTTCGTCTCAGGTGAGTCTCAGTTTAGTCTCAGGTCAGTCTCAGGTCAGTCTCAGGTGATCTCAGGTGAGCTCAGCCTCAGAGCCCTGCAGCACCGAGCTCCCGGAGCTTTGAGCTCAGGGCCTTCCCGGGATGGGTCAGTCAGGAATTTGTCACAGACTTTGCAGGACAGCAGCAGCCAGGGCAGAACAGTGACAGGATGGCCAGGCTGGAGTGACAGGGCCTCTGGTGGCACCTGCCCCTGGGGTGGTGACACTCACAGGGACATTCCAGCTGTCCCAGTTTGGGGCTGGAGCAAAACACAGCTTGAGCAGCCAAACCCCTCGGCTGGAGGGGCCATGGGATGATGTGAAAGTTGTGTCCCAGCCCCTGGGCACAGGGGACAGAAGAGCCAGGGCCACTGTGCAGCACCTCCAGCCCTTGGAAAAGCGGTGGGATCATGGAATCCCGGAATGGTTTGGGTTAAAGAGACCCTAAATCCCAGCCAGTGCCACCCCTGCCATGGCAGGGACACCTCCCACTGTCCCAGGCTGCTCCAAGCCCCAATGTCCAACCTGGCCTGGAACATTCCAGGGATCCAGGGGCAGCCGTAGCAAATCTGGGCACCCTGGGCTCCTGTCTGGAACCTTCCACAGAGGAAGAACCATCAGCACCAGGTACCAGCCAAACACCAATCCCATTTCTCCAGGCCCAGCACCTCCACCTTTCCCAGGAGTTTGGGGGTCACACACTCCCTGTCACACCAGAGGTGAATCCCTGTCACACCAGCAGGAGCTTTCCAGGCTCTTCCAAGAGGTCTCAGTGTAGAAATCCCTGTGGATCATTTCCTGGTGTGCCAGAAGGTTCTGGAACTGGGGTGAAAACTGAAGCTATTGGGGATGTAGGGCTTCCTTCAGAGCTTTCCATCCCCCTTTTCCCTGTGCACACCTGGACCCCAATCCTGAGAGATCCACCCCAAATTCTTCCATCATTGCTGAGGCCTTTCCAGGCTTGGACTGATGGGGAATTCCCACCCAGCTCCCTGTGCTGGAGCAGGGATTAACCACTAGTCCTCAGCTTGAGACTAAAACAAATCACAAAACCCAGAACTGTCACCTGAACTTCCAAGAGGGACCTGGAGCATCAGCTGGGCTCGATGATCTCGGGGTCTTTTCCAACCTAAATGATTCCATGATAAAAAACAGAGACTCCCATCCCTCCCAATTTATGGAACTGCTCTGGAAAGCCCTGACGCCCAGAGGATTCCATTCCTGAGAATTCCAGAGGATTCCATGGATGCACAGCTCAGCCTTACTCCCTTACATCAGGCTAATTTCTGAATAAAATCCTTCCTCAGATGATTATCTCCGAACACACCCAGTGCCACACAGAAAAACTGGAAGCAATTTGGTCAGAGACCGCGATGTAAAATCAAATTAAATGTACATGACTAAGATCTAAGTCCCCAATCAGAAGTTTTTATGCCTCAGTAAGCAAACAGGGCTCTCCTTCACATTTCCAAGATCTCTGCATTTATAATCTCCTCTGTTAACATCTGCTTAACTGTGAGGAATTCAGCAGAGAGCTCCGGGCTTGTGGAAGCCCAGAACACATCCAGGCTTTTATCCAGAGGAAAAGCAGAGAAGCTGATAATCCCACTTTAATTTTTCTTTAATATCCCTAAAAAGTCCGAGCTCAGCTCCTCTTCCTCGGGCACCACACACAATTTTCCATTTGAAAGTTGCATTTGCTCCTCTACAAGAACAATAAAACATTTCAGCATTTGGGCGTTATGGCTCTCACTGACCCCAAGGAATCCTCTGGGAGTACTGGAATGGAAAAGAGCAATCCAGTCCTGGCACAATCCATTCAATACCAGCCCCAGCACCAGAGTGGGGATGGATAAATCCATATCACACCCATCACAGCAAGAACTGATATCCAGCAGCCCCTGGCTCTGATCTGCCTCTCCTCAGTATCCATGACCAAAACCGTGTTTTTTTGCAGGAGTTTCCCAATTGTTCTGCTGCAGATAAGCATTTGAAAAGAGTGCTCTGCTCTCTGCCAGATAAGTGCTGTGGTGCTTGCTGTGGTGATTGGACAAAGAGATAAACTCTTCTGACAGATCAGTTGTGCCCACGAATTTAGAAACCCATTCCCATTTACAAACCAATTCCCATTTACAAACCCATTCCCTTTCACAAACCCGTTCCCATTTACAAACCCATTCCCTTTCACAAACCCGTTCCCATTTACAAACCCGTTCCCATTTACAAACCCGTTCCCATTTACAAACCCGTTCCCATTTACAAACCCGTTCCCATTTACAAACCCATTCCCTTTTACAAACCCGTTCCCATTTACAAACCCGTTCCCTTTTACAAACCCGCTCTCGGAGTTTTTTCCCTGGTTGGATAATTCGTTTTCCTTGTTTTCAGAGTGGGATTCCTTCTTGCATGCAAAGCTGAGATGGCTCAGGGTGAATTTAAATATCACAGAGAGTGGATAAGAAGCTCTGGCATTCACAAAAGTTGGCAAAACCAGAGAGAGGTCATGGATTATTTATCCAGGAGGATGGAGCTGCACATTCCAATGCAGTTTCCAGGTATTTATTTAATAGAAATAACGGGTTCTGCTCATGGACAGACGTGAGGACAGGGCTTCTCCACCAAACTGATTTTATGGACGGTGAGGGTCACCCAAAATAACCTGGATGCAGGAATTTCCACGGTCTGTGGGAAAGAAATGAGGAATTCAGGGAATTCCACAGCCTGGAGCTGCCTGAGATGTCTCTGGGTACCTGATCCCAGCCGGAAGGCTCCATTCAACTCCCAACCATCAATAACCAGGAGGCAGAAAAAAATCCCCAATTCAGGGGAATGTCCAAGCTCCAGGCTGTGAAATGAAGTGTTGAGGTTGGCTCTGTACCTGGACACTGCAGGAGGATGGAATTGCTCCAAACACCCAGCCCAGGGCATGGTGGGACCCTCTCCATGGAAAAAATGGTGCAGAGGAGTGAGAGATTCACAACGGAAAATCTCCTGGTGGGGAGGAGCAGCCCGGAGGCCAACACGAGAAAATGTGGGGGATGCTCAGCAAAAATCTGGTACTGAAACCAAACCACCAGGCTGGAAAATCATGGAATGGTTGGGGTTGGAAGGGACCTTAAATCCCACCCAGTGCAACCCCTGCCATGGCAGGGACACCTCCCACTGTCCCAGGCTGCTCCAAGCCCCAGTGTCCAACCTGGCCTTGGGCACTGCCAGGGATCCAGGGGCAGCCACAGAAAATCTGGGAATTCCAGCCCAGCCCCTCCCCACCCTCCCAGCCAGGAATTCCTGATTCCCAATATTTTATAAATCTTAATCACCTCATTAAAGTCTCCCAGTTTTGGTGAAGTCTTTGCAGACAGGTGATGGCTTCAGGAGGTGCTTTGTTGGTTGTTGGGAGGGGATGAGGTAGTGGCTCAGCCACGCTGCCAGTGCTGTTTTTTTAATAAAATTTATTATTGGCACACCTGGGGCTGGACTGAGCCCCAAAACGTGGGGATTGTGCAGGTGGTGGGAACTGGAGACTGCTCAGTCTCCCTCCTTTGTGGTTCTTGAAGTTAAAAAGGGAGATTTTTGCATTTTGTTTGCTCATCTGGGTTATAACTCACTGTCATTGTGACCATGCTCAATTATTAGACAATAAATACCCATTTGCCTTCTTGCTGGGAAGCTGCAGCCCTGGCAGAGCAGAGATTCCCCTGAAATCTCCTGCTGGAGCTGCAGGAGCCAGACCCTGCCCTGCTCCCCAGCCCAGCCAGAGCCGCTGTGGAGTCACCCTTCCCTCAGGCTTTATTTCTAACAACAAGAATAACAAAAGCTGAAAGCTTACTGGAGAAAGGTATTTTAGACATCCCTCTAACATCTCTGCCCCCAAATTCCCGGGGTTCAGGCATGAGGAGATGTCCCTGTCCCCTTCCAGCTGGGAATGCCCATTTTCCTCACCCAGCTGTGGCCTGGTCTCCACAACAGCTGGAAAGCTGCAGGGAAAAAGAAGCAGAGTGTGCCTGGCATTTGGAATATTGAGCCTTCCTCATCCTGCCTCATTTTCTGGGTGGTTCAGACTCTCCTGTGTGGGCTGTGAGGGATCCTGGCTGTGCCCTGCCAGCTCTGGGTGCTCTGTGCTGCCCTTGCAGGACCTGGGAGCTTTTCCTGCCTCCAAATAAAACAGCAGCACAGTTTAAACCCCACCTTTTGCTTTGGGCAGAGTTACTGGTGAAACCCAGTCAGTTCTGGGCAGCATTCAAGTGTTAATTTGTGACTGTCAATGTTTAACCAATGGCTTTTCTTTTTCCCCAAAATTCTGGTGAATTTTGGAGGTTTCCAGAGCAGCAGTTTTTTGGGATGGCCCAGCCTCATTAGGGTGATGCATGGGAGCATCCAGACTCACGAGGGGTCACTGGAGACTTTGGTTTCTTCTTCTCTGGGGTTGCCACTCCAAACGAGACCAATTTCCAGTGTCAGGGGTTGCTTTTTGGGGCAGGAGAGCAGGGGAGGGACCAGGGGTTCGTGGGGCTCCAGGGAAGCTGATTTCTGCAGGAGCAGAGCTTTTCCCTTGGCTGTTCCTGGGTTTAACCCCAGGTGTCAAACGATTCCCCCCACCTCAGTCCCAGAGGGATGGGGAGAGATTTGGGAGGGTAGGAGTGAGAAATTCCATGGGTTGGGTCAGACAGCTCGAGAGGAAAAGCAAACCAAGGCATTCATTCCCTGCTGCCCGGGGTGTTCAGCCATCCCCTGGACAGCAGGGCTCCAGCACATGGGAATGCCAACCCCAGCACCCCAAACGTGCCCCATCCCTCTCCCCCAAAACCCCAGCACCCCAAACGTGCACCATCCCTCTCCCCCAAAACCCCAGCACCCCAAACGTGCCCCCATCCCTCTCCCCCAGCTCCATGTGCTGAGCACAGGGTCCCCTGGGCTGGGACATCCTTGGGGACAGTGGGATCAGCTGTGTCCCCCAACTCTCCCGGCTGAGCACAGTGTCCCCTGGGCTGGGACATCCCTTAGATAAGTCAGGATCAGCTGTCCCAGGCGTGTCCCCCCAGCCCCTGGTGTCCCCAGCCCCTGGCACTGCCCAGCAGGGCCTGGCACATCCCTGGGGATGCAGATCCCAAACTGAGCCCCGGTTACTGGGAAGGATTAACCCCACCCCTGCCTCCACCTTAGCTCTGCATCCAACCCCATTTCCCAGCCCTTCCCACCCCTAATTAACTTCGGGCCCGTAATTTGTGTGTGTGGGCAGAGGAGCTGCTCAGCTCAGAGAGCACTAAAAATAGAGCTCAGTCAAAGCCCCAGCCGGCTCCCGAGCTCGCTTACATTAAATGTTTAATTAACAATTTTTCCCTGCATTACTTATGGCTGTTTATTCATCTATGGCTGCGTTCCGTGAATGATCCCGAGCAGCCCGTGCTTGTTTTGTCATGTTTGTCATAAACCTTAAATTAGATTTTTTTGTCGAGCAGGCGACATCAATGACTTCTTTTTTTTAATAATTATTTATTTCTTAATGGGCTCTGGGAAAGGTTTTTCTTTCTTTCTCATTATAATAGAGCCATCCATTTCTTTTGAGGCATTGGCTGTATAAATCGAAAAGCTCTCAAAAAAGCCTCATTGCAGCTTTAATAGGCAGCTGGGTTTTTATGTTTGGGAAGTGCAGGAGATGTGGGACTGTGATTGCAATTTCATTTTTTTGTTTGTTTTATTTTTATTTTACTTTATTTTTTATTTTTATTTTTTATTTTTAGTTATTTTTAAATTTTTAATTTTTATTTGTTATGCTTTATTTTTATTTTTATTTTCTTTTTTATTTTGTTTTTTTTTTAATTTTATTTTTTAACCTTTGTTTGTTTTTTTATTTTGGTGGTATTTTATTTTGTGGTTTTTTATTTTGGTTTTCTTAATTTCGGGGTTTTTTGTTTCCTTTTTCTTTATTCATTTTGCTTTTTATTTTGTCGACATTTTTTCTGTTTTGGTTTTAATTTTTTGTTTTACCTTTTTAAAACTTATCTTACCTTATACTTTTTATTTCTTCTTTCATTTTACCTTTTTTACCTTATTTCATCTCTTTCTCTCTTTAATTTTATATATTTCATCTTTTATTTTACCATATCATCCCTAATTTTACTTTCAGTTGTTAGTATATTATTTTATTTGATATTATTCGATTTTTAATGATACCTTACCCTATTTCATTTTACCTTTTTCCATTTCCTTTACCTGATTTTACCTCAGTAGATCAATAGAACAATGAGATGATTTCCTTTTAAAGCTGCACCTCTTGTGCCTCAGGGATCTGCTGGAATTTTGATTTCCAGATGAACTGGACCCCAAATGGAGCCCGGATTCAGTGGGGACTCCCCTCATGCACAGCAATCACTAATTCCTACGTTTTTCCCAATTCCATCATTCCTGGCTTTGCTCTGGGAGTGGTGGGGGGACAGGGACTGGGGGAGCTCAGGAGGGAACACCCCGAGCTCCTCAAACCCTGCTCTGAAGGATGAACCCGCCTCTAATTCCCATTTTGGGGATAATTAAGTGATAGAAATTACCAGACTTGGAAATTTCCATTTGCAGCCAAAGCTGTTTTATTTTCTCCTGGCATCCTTGTGAGGGAAGGGGTTTTTGTGGGGACGTGCAGAAGGATCCAGGGGTGTCCCTGGCTGGGAATAATGGAATTGGGAGCTGCAGGCACCAGGGATGGGCCAGAGACCCGGGAAAAATTCAATTTACTGGGCAAGAAATCACCCGAAGGCTGGGCAAAGTTATTCCCAAAGGAGCCTGATCAGTGCAGGGCTCCCGTGTTCGGAGGCACTCAGGATATGCAGGGGCTGCTGGAGAAGGTTTCCATTATTATTCCGTATTCCAAACCCACGTGGTTTTAAATTTATTTGTTGTTCCAGCCTGTGCCAAGCACTGGAGTTGTGTCACAGATGATTTTTAGGGATGGGGTTGATTCCCACAAAGTGAGAAATCCTTAATCCATCGTTGTTCAAGGGCTGAGCTCTGCCCCCCTTCTGTGTCCAGAGGACATGGATTCATTTTCTCTGGATTTGTTCCAGCTGCTTTGGATCCCTGGGGTGGAAAAAGAAAATCTCCTTTATCTCCTTGCTCCTTGTGCAGCATTTCCTGAGGGAAGTGGGGTACCAGGGCCAGGGGAGCAGAGAAAATTTCATGGAAAACTGACTGGACCTCGGTGATGGAATTTGGGATCCTTTCTGCTGCTCCAAGGGCCAGCAAAGCCTGGGATCAGGAGCCCACGGACTCAGGGTCCATAACTGAGCACAGATCTCCATCCCAGCACCCCTGGAATGATCCCCACACAATCCCTGGAATCAGGAGCCCATGGAATCAGGGTGAGCACAGGATCTCCATCCCAGCACCCCTGGAATGACCCTCATCCAAACCCTGAGCTGCTGCCCTAGTTCAGGCTGTGTTTTCACTCACTTTGTAGCACTAATTGCCATTTTTAATGAGCTGTCAGACGATTAAAGGATCAGCAGAGGCTCGGGGCTGTCCCTGAGCTGCAGCCATGGCCAGGGTTTGGGAGCTGATCCCTGTCAGGCTCCAGGGCTGGGCAGGATCATTCACATCGCTGAGATTTGTAATTCTGGAGCCTTTCAGATGAAAGGCAGTGGGAGAGAGGGATCAGCTCCTGCTCCCAGCACTGTTCCCTGAGCACCCTGGGGGTTCTTTATGACCCTGGACAGAGGTTCTGTCCTTAGGAGAGGCCACCCTGTCCCTGTCCCTGTCCCTGTCCCTGTCCCTGTCCCTGCTGGCAGGACTGCATTTTTTTTAATGCCCCATCCTGAATATTTTATCTCCATCGGCAGGACTTTTTATATCACAGATGACCAGAGTAAACCACTTCTGACTCTTCCTGAAAT